>PVJN01003964.1:0-94880 GCA_004026805.1 Lasiurus borealis | reverse complement strand
GGAGACTTCCTTTCCTATGACATTGGTACATACATGAGGAGGAGTGGTTCCCACTCCAGGCATGAAGATCAAAGGGGCTCATGGGATAGACATGAATTTTCATTTTGCCTGAAGAATAATACATGTGTGTCTCACACCACTCTTTCTGCCAAACGCTTCTTATGTATTTCTCACTGTTCTGTTGAAAAAAAAAAAAAAAAAGTAATCAAACCATTTATACAGAACCAGCAGGAGACACAATTTTGATTTCAAACCACGGAAAGCATCCTCCTCTCTACATATAAAAAGCCAGCGACTGGAATGACCAGTCACTGTGATGCCCTCTGGCCAGCCAACTGGCCGATCTGGGGTGGGGCCGGCTGACCAACCTCCCAGGGCCTCTCCTTCCGGCCTGCCCTCGGGCCCACCCCACCCCAGTTGCCCCCCAGTCTCTCCCTCCAGCTGGCCCTATCCTTGATCAGCCCCCACCAGATGCGCCAGTCAAGGTTGGCCAGCCAACCACTCAGGCCCCTGGCTCAGGCCACTGGTTCCTGATCTCCCACCCCCACTCAGGGGCGGGGCTGGCCCCTCTCCCCAGCCAGCTCCACCCCTGATTATCCCTCCACATACACCAGTTGGGGGTGGGGCCCACCAACCACCACAGCTCCTCCTCCCAGCTGGCCCTGATTGGCCCTGATCAAGGTGGACTGGCTGGCCAACCTTCTGCTGTCTCCTCCTCCCCCTGACAGGCCGGCTCTGATCTACCAATTGGGCCCTGGCCACCCAGACCCCACCTGTGTACAAATTCGTGCACTGGGCCTCTAGTATATAATAAAAGGCAAATATGCAAATTGACCAAATGGTGGAATGACTGGTTGCTATGACCCGCACTGACCACCAGGGGGCAGAGTCTCAATGTAGGAGCTGCCCTTTGTGGTCAGTGCGCTCCACAGAGGGAGCACTGCTCAGCCGGAAGCCTGGCTCGTGGCTGGTGAGCGCAGTGGCGGTGGCGGGAGCTCTCACCTCTGTGGCAGCGCTCCCAGGCAGTGGTGTCTGCGGGCCCAGCAGGCCAGGAGGAGAGGCACCTGGCACAGCTGGCATTCCTCCCACCACCTGCTGCTGCGGCACTGCTACATTCCTCGGCGGGGGTCAGGGAGGGGAGGGTGTTGGACAGCTGGGTTTCACCCTGTCCCCACAGGCCAGAGGGAATCAGGCCGAAACCCAGCAGTCTGACCTCCCCCAAGAGGTCCTGGGTTGCACGAATCCGTGCACTGAGCCTCCTGCTAAAAGATAACGAGCTTTCATGTCCCTGAGTGTAAAGGACCTGCTGTCCTGAGGGTATAGCTCCCCTTACACCACAGGTACACGGTGTGCAGAGGCATTTGTCGAGCAAACCAGATTTCCCCCCTCCCGGGAGCTGCTGATGTGGGGTCACTGGTGACGGGATTATTTGTCGTTCTGCTCGCTAAGAGCAAGCATTTAATCTTATTTTCATTTGCAATTTTCTATGCAAAAAAAAAAAGAAAAACCATTTAATCGCTTCTTTGTACATTAGCAATTCTGTTTCTCACTCAGCAGTGGGCCACCTTAATGGCATCCCCATTACTTTCCCACAAAGGTTAGGCTATTATTCAGAGTGAGACACTATTGGAAGCTGCACTTAGCAAAAGGGTCTTTCGAAAGGCATTTTAGCAAAGGTCCCTGACAGATATTGGAGGTCCTGTAATTTTAATTGGGCTGAAATGTCGGCATCCTTCAGAAATCTACATGACTTTGTTAAAGTGGTTAAGAACTGCTTTATAGACACGTTATGTTTTGTTTATACGATGAAGAGTAAGTGGATTTTAAGCCAGTATTTCAGGGAAATAACATCAAGTTCTAGCAGAGAAAAACCTTTGGGTCTTGAGCTTTTTCTAAGCCATTCTGGTAAAGGAAGACGGAGCCGGAGTAACTCACTGTGAGGAAGCTCTGCATATGGGATGACGTTCCGATCTGAAAGAGACCATCCTGGGGAAAGACTGCTCTGTCCAAGGCCAGAGCCTGGCCACCTCCGAGGTTAAAAGATGTGACGCAAAAAAGAGCGGTTAGCCGAGACTGGTGTGGCTCAGTGGATAGAGCGTCGGCCTGCAGACTGAAAGGTCCCAGCTTCGATTCCGGTCGAGGGCATGTACCTTGGTTCCTTGGTTGCAGGCACATACCCAGTAGGGGGCGTGCAGGTGGCAGCTGATTGATGTCTCTCTCTCATCAGTGTTTCTGACTCTCTATCCCTCTCCCTTCCTCTCTGTAAAAAAAATCAATAAAATATATATATATTTTTTAAAAAGAGCAGTTATGCCAAAACCGGTTTGTCTCAGTGGATAGAGCATCAGCCTGTGGACTGGAAGGTCCCAGGTTCGATTCCGGTCAAGGGCATGTATCCTGATTGCGGGCAAGTCTCCAGTAGGTGGTGTGCAGAAGGCGGCTGATCCATGTCTCTCTCTCATCGATGTTTCTAACTCTCTATCCCTCTCGCTTCCTCTCTGTAAACAATCAATAAAAATATATTTTAAAAGCATAAAATAAAATAAAAAAGAGCAGTTACAAATATTTATTAAAAAGAATGCAAAGAGTTTTGAGAACCATAAACCCACTTTTTCTGCAAACATATATGCAGGTCCTCAGAGAGGTTCTCAGGAGTGGAGCTATGTGTGACTTTGTGGGCTCCCACCATGGTCAAACTCACCCTGTGCTGGTGAGCATTTCCATCAGTCCATCACTGATGCCGGGAGCTCAGGAATGTGAAAATGGAACCCCTGGCACCTCCATCTTTTTCACTGTGCCAGTGGTTAATACACATCAGTTAAGTCACAGTGTCATCTCACATGTATGTGTGTCTTGGGTCTCTGCATTACTTACAGACTAGATCGTTTGGAGACTTTCAGGCTTGGGGCTGGGTGGGGTGCAGGCCGTTCACTGTGGAAATCAGAGTCAGAGGAGGGAACACTATAGCTAAGGACTCATAGAGGCTTTATTTCTGTCTGTTCCAGTCATTCTCCAATGGCTATTTTGTCTCTTCACCCTCCCCACCGTGACACCTGGCAATGTCAGGGCACATTTTTATAACTGGGTGAGTGCTGTGTGCATCTAAGAGGGTAAATTATTATTTTTAAATATATTTTATTGATTTTTTACAGAGAGGAAGGGAGAGAAATAGAAAGTCAGAAACATCGATGAGAGAGAGACGTCGATCAGCCACCTCCTGCACGCCCCACAGTGGAGATGTGCCCGCAAGCAAGGTACATGCCCTTGACCGGAATGGAACCTGGGACCTTTCAGTCCGCAGGCCGACGCTCTATCCACTGAGCCAAACCGGTCTCGGCCAAGTGGGTAAATTATTTGCTGCTCATCATTCCACATGGCACTGAACAGCTTCTTGGAGCAAAGGCGGGTGGCCTGGAGGTCGGAAAACCCTCCTTCATCCCTGACAAGCGCCTCCCTTTTTAGATCAGTCTGTCTTCCTGCATTTGATTGGCTCCTTGTGCCTGCGCACTTTCACTTAGATCTCTTCCTTACTGGGGAGGTGCTCTCCTCTGTGGGAGCAGCGAGGTCTCACCTGAGACTCGGGACCATGGTCGCCTGTTCTCTACTGGGGCTCCTCTGACTTCCGTCATCCTGGGTCTCAAACTGTTTTACGTTCTATGTCCGGTGGCCCAGCCGGCACATGGCTCAGTGCCCGGGCTCAACCTGTGAACCGGGAGGTCATGGTTCCATGTAGGTCAGGGCACATGCCTGGGTGGTGGTCTTGATCCCAGTGTGGGGCATGCAAGTGGCAGCCGATTAATGATTCTCATCATTTCTGTTTCTCTCTCTCTCTTTTCCTCAGCCTTCCTCTCTGAGAGCAATAAAAATACTAAAAAATAAAATAAAATTTTATGTCCGTGTAAAAAATGTACCAAAGTTAAACAGTTAAGGAAAATATAATTCATGTCTACTGTAATAGACAGAGACACTGACTGGATGCCACTGAGGGGGGAAATTAAAGAGTTTCAATGCTGGTGAGCAAGTGGAAAGGCCTGGAAGGCACGGGGAGGAGAGGCAGGTTGGTCGGGGGATGTGGGGTTTGTACTAGTAGCGCACATTGAGGTCCCCCTGCGTGTGCATATATCTTCTCTGAGATGAGGTAACCTGTGTCACTGATCTTCACCACTGACCTCACTAGAAGGCTCCTGCCCTTCCACAGAGACTGGGGGAGGGGACGCTTGACTTCCATGCTCACATTTCAAAGCTATGGCACCCAGGCCCCTCAAAAAGACATTCCTGGGTGTCAAACTTGCTGAAGGCGGGAGGAAGAAGACTGGCATCTATTAGAGGGGCGGAGGGAAGATTCACAGTTGCCAGTTTGTAAGTCAATACGCAAAGGAAAGGGAGGGTATGGGCTTCTAGAAGAAACCTGTCTAAAGTTTGGTCAAGCTGCAGGGGAACGTTAGACCTTTCTCAGTCAATTTTTATAGACCCTGTTCGCCGTTGCTTTATCAGGGTCAGCTCTTCCTGTGGTGTGATGAGCGCCATAAAGACTCTCCTTCCTCTTAAATCTAAGCAGCGCTGGTTGTATTTTGGGCTCAGTATGTACAGTGCAGCGCATGGAGACGGAGCAGGTGCTATTAAAGTCAAGGATGATTATGTCTACTTTGGCACTGGAAATTGAAATAGGCAGACACTCTCATGTCAAATATTTAACTATAGTAAAACCTGAGGTTTTTTTTATTGAAAACTTTATGATACAAAGAAAATAAGAGAGCATAACTGACTGTAAGCGATCTCCTACAAACTATGAGATATTCTACTTTGTAAGTTAACGGTCATAAATATAACCACTAAATGATAGTCTACTTTATGGATAAAACTGGAGGCTTGGAGTGAAACATAAGTAGGGTGGAGTCCCAGAGGAATCGCTTTCTAACTCATTAAACTCTGAAATTCAGGGTGTCGTAAACACCACCTACCGGCCTTCTGAGTTACCTTAAAGATGAAGTGGAGTTATGTGATCTCTTATTTCTTCTTCTCCTTGGGCGGTCTGATCTAGTCTCTGTGTGTCCAATGCCATTTCCATCACGATGGATTTCACATCTCTCATCCAGAGTGTCTCCTGCGCTCAGGATGATCCGTGCAGCTGTGTAATGACTTCTCGCCTAGCGTTCTCATAAAACCTCGCATCTCTATCTAAAGCACGAAACGGCACCATTGTCTGCATATCTACCTCAGACAGACCAGGGGAGGTCTGGCTTTTCTCTTCTCTCCCCTGGGGAACTGTATCTAATCAATGCAAATATTTTCTCTCCTAGTCATTTTCAAATCTATTCATCTCTTTCTATTTCAGCTCTTATCTCCTACTCCGTGCTGCCTCCCATTCATTCTGCTCTTAATGTCTTTATGTTTTCCCTGTCCTTTCTGGCCTTTATTTTCCCTGGATTCTACCAGATCTTTCAAGAGCACAATTCTGAATTACTTTAGTTTCCTGCTCATTCCCAGAGTTTCGGTTATAATAAGCACTCAGAATTGGTAGCTGATACTGTGATGCCTGGTATTATTTTTACTGTGAATAAAATGCTAATATAGCCAAAACCGGTTTGGCTCGGTGGATAGAGCGTTGGTCTGGGGACTGAAGGGTCCCAGGTTCGATTCCAGTCAAGGGCATGTATCCTGGTTGCGGGCACATCCTCAGTAGGGGCTGTGCAGAAGGTGGCTGATCGATGTCTCTCTCTCATCGATGTTTCTGGCTTTCTATTCCTTTCCCTTCCTCTCTGTGAAAGATCAATAAAATATATTTTTAAAAAATGCTAATATAAATGTGCAAACCTCCATACCCTGGAATTAGTGAAAAATACTTGCCCAGATAGAGTTGTAGAAATATCTTTCTTCTGATTTGTTCTGCAGTTCTCATTTAACTTTCTCTAAATTCTACCAATAACATTTTTGTGTGTTCTACTCTGTTCTCTTTTCCTTACTAGTCTGCGTTGGATGCTATGCTTACATATTCAAGTTTATGTTACACATTACATAAAATCTTCAGGATTTGTCATTGCTTAAATGTTAGATACTAAGCCTTCATGCAATTAGTTCTCATCATCTTCAGCAAGACTTCCTTGCCTCCCTTTTTCTGTGGATAAGGGGGGGGGAGGGTAGATGATCATTTCTCTGCTAACTATGTCGGAGATTAACTCTGTGTATGGGTTCTCTTTCATCAGCAGTGGCATCAGGGTAAAGCAGCTTAATAAGGCCAATGAATAGCCTTTAGTCCCAACAACATTAGGACCACGCTTATTGATTTTTACAGAAATAGACTCCTGGACCCCAATTCAGACTAAGTGACCTCAAAGTCCCTGGGGGTGGGTCCAGAACGATGCATTTGAATGTAGCTAGTTCTGCAGGAGAGGGCTGGGCTGGCAGCCTTGCAGGCAGCCCTGACTTAGACCTTTAGGGCCAACACCTGCTATAGTGTGACACATGGCAATTTACTTCACTTCCCTTTGGTCACCATAGTCTTATCCCTGCAATGGGTATAATAATATGAATTGTCCCCAAATCATAGGGGGAATGTGAGAGTTCAATGTACATGTAAAAGACATGTAACAGTGTTTGATCATGATCAGTACTCAGATTATAAAAGCACTAAAAATATATCTCATTATTGCAAAGAAACATTTTATTATAGATTGCTAAGAAAAGATACCCAGCATCTCATGTCAATTTTAAGTTCTAGGAATTACTTTTTTTATCTCTATAATTTCTATAAAAGAAATCTCAGCAGAACAAGTCCTTTTGTTCCTTTTTTAGACGAAGCAACCGATGCTCCGGTACCCAGAATATTCTGAGCTGTATTTTTCAGTTTTGCTTTGACTGAAAACAGTTGTGAGATTAAAGGGGCAGTTTCTACACGGGAGCAAGGCCGAGATGTCTGGCAGTCATCTTACATGGATTCAAAGTGTGATCAGCAAAACCAGGCTCTAGTGCAGTGGTTCTCAACCTGTGGGTCACGACCCCTTTGGGGGTCGAACGACCTTTTCACAGGGGTCGCCTAAGACTATTGGAAAACACCTATTTCCCATGGTCTTAGGAACCAACACACTGCTCCTTGGTGTAGCAAAATGTAGCCATGTAGTTTACTGTTGTCCTATGAAGACTGTTGCCCATGCGACACCACGATTCAAGACAAAATTTCATTTATTTGTAATTAGAAATAAATATTTCACAATATATAATTACATATTGTTTTTGTGATTAATCCCTATGCTTTAATTATGTCCAATTTGTAACAATGAAAATACATCCTGTATATCAGATATTTACATTACAGTTCATCACAGTAGCAAAGTTACAGCTATGAAGTAGCAATGAAAATAATTTTATGGGTGGGGGTCACCACCACATGAGGAATTGTATTAAATTAAAGGGTCACGGCCTTAGGAAGGTTGAGAACCACTTATCTATTGGAACTATTTCCTAAGAAGAGACATCTAACAGGGCCAGCTAAGTTAGAAAGAATTGTTCTCAACTGATACAGCTATAGAGTAATTTGCTAAATTAGCTGGACTATATCAATTCTATTTTGAACAGAGATCAAGCTTTAAGTCTTTGTATCTTCTGTAACTTCTTTTTTAAAATTATTACTGAATTTTTAAAATTGTTTTCTTTATTGATGAAGGTATTACATATGTGTTCTTATCTTCCCATTGCCCTCCCACACTCCACTCATGCCCTCACCCCCTGGCGTCTGTGTCCATTGGTTAGGCTTATATGCATGCATACAAGTCCTTTGGTTGATCTCTCCCCCTTACCCCCACCCTCCCCTACCTTCCCTCTGAGGTTTGACAATCTGATCAATGCTTCTCTGTCTCTGGAGTCTTGTCATCAGTTTATGTTGTTTGTTATATTCCATAAATGAGTGAGATCATGTGATATTTATCTTTCTCTGGCTAGCTTATTCCATCCATGCTGTTGCAAATGGTAAGAATTCCTTTTTATAGCAGCATAGTATTCCATTGTGTAGATGTACCACAGTTTTATAATCCACTTATTTAATGGTGGGCACTTAGGCTGTTTCTAAATCTTAGCTATAGTTAATTGTGCTGTTATGAACATAGGGATGCATATATCCTTTCTGATTGGTGTTTCTAGTTTTTTGGGATATAGATCTAGAAGTAGGTTTACTGGATTAAATGGGAGCTCCATTTTTAGTTTTTTGAGGAAACTCCACACTGTTCTCCACAGTGGCTGCACCAGTCTGCATTCCCACCAGCAGTGCATGAGAGTTCTTTTTTCTCTGCATCCAATCCAGCACTTGTCATTTGCTGATTTGTTGATGAAAGCCATTCTGACAGGTGTGAGATGGTACTGCATTGTCATTTTGACTTGCATCTCTCAGATGATTAGTGACTTTGAACATATGTTTCTTGTGTTTCCTTATGTCCTCTTTCAAAAGTATCTATATAGATTAGATTGGTTGCCAATTTTTTTATTGGGTTGTTTATCTTCCTTTTGTTAAGTTGTGAATGCATAATAACCTGGCTACTCAGTATGTATGCATATATGTGTATGTATATATTTTAGAGGCCCGACGCATAAATTTGTGCATGGGTGGGGTCCAGCTAGCCTGACCGAGATGAGGGGACATGGCTAGTTGGCCAACCTGCCTGCTGGTTGAACTCTTGATCGAGGGGACAATTTGCATATTAGCCTTTTATTATATAGGATATACACCAAGTGGCCAAATTATTTTGCGTTCAGAGATAATAATCTGGCCACTCGGGGTATGTTCTCCCATGTAGTAGGCTTTCTTATTTTTTTGTGGATGGTCTCTTTTACCGTACAGAAGCTTTTTATTTTGATATAGAATTTGCCAGGGTAATATATATATATATATATATATATATATATATATATACATATATATATATATACATATATATATATATATATATATATATATATATATATATATATATATATATATATATATATATATATATATATATATATATATATATATATATATATATATATATATATATATATATGACTAATATGTGAAGTGTTCTCTCCAGAGTCAGGGAGTATGACCACTCACTGTGACATGTGACATGACCACCAGGGGGCAGCACAGAACGAAGGAATGAAAGCCCCGGCCGGCAGTCAGTAGCTGGGGAAGGAAAGCCCAGGCTGGCAGCCGGATGGCACCAATCAGCTCTGAATGTCTGCCATGCATAGAACCCTACCCATGATGCACTGGGCCTCTAGTTGGTTAATAAAATTATAAAGATTTCAGATGCACAGTTCTATAACATATCATCTGTATATTATGTGGCGTGTTCAGCACCCAATGTCAAGTCTCCTTTCATCACCATATATATTACACTCCCTCTACCCTCTTCTGTCTTCCACAATCCCTCTCTTCGTCTGGCCATCACCATGCTGTTGTCTGACTGAGTAAAAAATAATCTCTTCTATAACTTCTAAAGTGGTGCTAGGCATGTCAGAGAAAATAAATAATTGATGACTGGTTTTAACACAAGAATCTAAAATAACTAAAGCAGATCCAGAGAGTACTTAACTAGCATTATTTCAAAGCGTGTAGCTTACGCACATGTGAATAATATAATTGCTTGTTACACATTCACATCAGAAGCTTTTGGAGACAGCCTTCCTCTGTGTGTTATCCCCATTAACTGTCATGCACAGACTCTGTTCCGGCACATGTTTCGCCTTGTCATTATTCATTTACATGTCTCTGTGCTTTTTTGAATGCACAGACAGTGTCTGATTCATATTCATCCCTTTCCTCGTCCTTCCAAGGAACTCACATATTTATATTGAATTAATGAGCTAATTAGTGCATTTTTTGTTTTGTTTTTAAAGCAGAATCGGTGCAGAGGTGAATACATGTATTTTCTTGGAGACTTTCTGGATGTTGAAAAATTTATCCCTTCCCCCTCCCCTAAAAAGAAAAGGGTCATAATATCATAAATCATACTAATCTATTAGCTCTAGAGTCCTAATGGCCGGATGTTTTGTTTATAACAATATGCAGCTGCTTTGGGGGGAGGTATGTCACTGAAAGCAGCCCTTAGCCCCTCTTGCCATTCAGACGACCCACACAATCTTGTTGGATCCAATTCCTTCAATATAATTTTTATGATCGCCATAAACTCACGATTGGGCTGTTATTGGGGAGGTGCGATACTTGTGGCGTGAATTATTAACAACCACGTGAAGAGGGCGCCAGAGGAGAAAACCATGAACCCAGAGAGCAGATGGTCCTCACGGTGTGGGTGCGGAAGCCCGCGGTACTAGGAAGTAGGCACAAGGGAAGTTGGGAGGGTTTGGGCCCAGTGACCCAGCACTTACAGACTCCCTACTCACTCTCCAAGCAGGTCAGCTCTTTCTACCACAGCCAGAGAGAGAGATTGTTGGGAGGTAAAATAAATGGTGTATGCAAATTTCAACAGGCCCTATGGGGAAGAACACAGATACTGATCGCGAGAAAGGACAAACTAGGCACTGGGCCAGCGCAGAAATAATTTAGGAGACTGAGGCTTGAAGGGCTGGGGAGATATGTCCAAGGCCATGGAGATTCACAGTGGCCAAGTGCCATCTTCTGAACACCCACTGTGAGCCAGTTATTGAGGTCGAGGCATTTCCGTATCAGTTTCACTCCCAGAAGAGGATCCTAAAGATTAGATTTGGGCAGAGAAGTAACATCATATCAGAACTGCTCTTTCATACCTTTAATTGGTTCGAGAAAAAAACTATTTCACACGAACAATACTTCTGGGATAAAGGAGAGTCTATTTCTCTTGTCCAACAGGAATAAGGCAATTTTCTGTCTCGACTCTAGCTGAATGAGGAGTGATGTACTGTTTCAAATCACAGCTGGCCCAGAAGAGAACAGAGAGGCCCGAGGATCATGCTAATCTCCTGGGTTCCACTTCTTAATGTGCATTAGCGAAGCATTATTCTTACACTGCCGCAGCATCAGACAGGTCTGCAGCGTAAATTACCAGGTTGCCTTTAAGTACAGCAGCATAACAACGGATAGGCCACTACTGTATCCTTTGGCTCAAAACCAAACCAGTAACAGACCACTTCCTAGAAGGGGAAACCATAAGTATCCGTGTCTCCTCGTCAGCAGCAGATTGGACCAGAGAGGCTGTGATAAATAAATCCAGCATCTCGTTTACAGTAGAGAGGAGTGACCAATGTATCAGCTCTCAGCAGAAGACAGCCATTTGGCGTTAGCTCCAGAGGTTATGGCAGTCCACGCACAAAGGAAAACAGTTAATCGGATAAGCAAGGGGAATGCTGCACCGCTGATAAGGCAATAAAAAATCACAATGATCGAGCAGCTGCCAGTGCCGGACTTGCCATTCCTCAGTGCCAATGCTTTTCATCTAAGCCTGAATTTATTTTCGTCCATTGGGTTCCATGAGATTTTCTTTTCTTTAAGAAAACACACCACTGCCCTTTTTTGAATGTAACTACTTTTTGCTCCAACCCCCAAAATTCTGGGTAGAAAAAAATTCATTTATTAAAAACTAGTGGCCCAGTGCACAAAATCCGTGCACACCAAAAGGGAATTAATTACAGTTGTCCTTTTGATTTACACTGGGATGTGGAAGAAAAATTTCCCTGCGCTTTCTGTCTGTCTTTGTGGCAGCCCAGATTGAATAAGGGACTACATTTGCAAAAAAAAAAAAAAAAAGAATTAATTAAAGACAATATTGTAATATTGTAATTTCCCTTTTCTATAATAGAAGTGTCAGAGATAAAAGAAAATTAGTAAAATGTATATGAAAATATTCTTTCTGTGCACCGGGTTCCTGGTACCATTATAATTCATTAGAGGCCCAGTGCATGAAATTTGTACACAAGTGGGTTCCCTATGATTATTGGGACCAGTAATTGGCCAGTTGGGGCCTTCCTTCTCCCGGCTGCTGGCTGATGGCCAGGGCTTGCTGTCATTTTCGCCACCCCCTGGTGGTCAGCGCACATCAAAGCAAGTGGACCAACTCCCAGTTGGTTGAACTCCTGAGGGGACAATTTGCATATTAGCCTTTTATTATATAGGACATTTTACCTAATTTATATACTCAAGCACTGTACCAATTTTCCTAAGGAGATTTTACTTAATATTAGAAATATCAGAAACCATGCTCATGGATTTATCTGTTCCAACTTTTGAATAGGTTACTTCCTCTTGAAATCTTATCTTTGTGCCAGATATGTAACGTTGATCTTTGTGTGTGAGGCTGTTGTAACCTTGGACAATCCTTGTAGGAGTTCATAGTTAGATTTTCTTGTACAAGTCAATCACCTTCTCCGCTAAGTTGACATGAGTTACATCTTTGTGCATTATGGAAAGTTTCTCTTGATATTTCAGATGTAAAATTGCCCACTCGCGGGGAAAGGAATTTTTCTGAGCCATTAAAAATGTCAGTGTAAGAGATGTCAAAATTGGAATTTCAGTGTAGGCACCAAGAAGCAATAATTGACACAGAAGGCACCGGGTAAATATTGTCAAGAAAATGAAAAAAGGTTTAGATCCGGGAGTCTCAGGAATCCCTTAGGCAAGAGCATAAAAAAGGTATAAGAATTGCAGAAGAAAAGGATTTTGTTAGGCGTACTCTTTCTGTGTGTGTATAAAGGAGCTTTTGGCATACTTGGAAAGAATATTGAAATACTAGAGGCCCAGTGCACGAAATTTGTGCACTGGGAGGTGGGGGGCTCAGCCCAGCCTGACCCTCTCACATACTGGGAGCCCTCAGGGGATGTCCAGCTGACAGCCGAGGCCTGCTCCCCTTTGTGGGAGGTGACCAGGCTGGTCAGGAGAAGGCACCAGCCCCATCACCCCCCCTGCCATAGCCACTGCCAGTCACCGTAACCACCAAGGTGTTCTCATCAACACAGAACTATAGCACTGAGAGATGGTTTTTCCCAGAAACCACACTTTATTAGGAACCACACTCTTATGTCAATGAGGGAACTGGTAAGATGTAGTCAGTAAGAAGTAGTAATATTTTGCAGTCATTTTTCATTTGAAAGTCTGTGGTAGTTGGGTAGAGCAGAATCTTTTTTATAAAATATATTTTATTGATTTTTACAGGGAGGAAGGGAGAGGGATAGAGATTTAGAAACATCTATGAAAGAGAAACATGGACCAGCTGCCTCCTGCAAGCCCCCTACTGAGGATGTGCCCGCAACCAAGGTACATGCCCCTGACCAGAATCAAACCTGGGACCCTTCAGTCCGCAGGCCGACGCTCTATCCACTGAGCCACACCGGTTTCGGCTGGAGCAGAGTATTTTAAGACAACATGTCGGACCCTGAACCAAAGCCAGGCTGTCTTTCAAACGGAAGGGACGCAAAGCAAGTTCAGCTTGGGTTGAGATGTTTTTAAAAACAGCACAAGATGTAAAAGAAAAGCCATTCTTTACATGTCAACCCCGTTACAATCTCAGGATACAACATTTACATTAATCCTATAATCTTTGCAATGACATTTGGCTGACGGGAGAAGAGCTGAAACCTTGCAGGAACGGAATAAGAATGAGCTGGCTGGCATTTTTAAAGGAATGCACAGCAACGAGCCCCACAGAGAGCCGAGGCGGGACTGAAGACAGAGGGACACAGACCCTGCGTTTCTGCCGGTGTGAGCAGAGAAGGAGAGGCCTGGGCACTCTGGCAAGCACCCAGAAGGTACCCAGAGGCTGGCAGGGCCCGAGAGTTGTCAGGGCGGTTCAGGCCAGTTAGGCCGCAGAATAAGGAACGGGGAAGAGAGGACAGCACCAGCAGGAGGACAGAAAGTCCTCTTGCCATGACAATTAGCGAGACACCCTTTCCAACCCACTGAGTGGGTCCCTCACTCGGAATGCATGTTAACAGCCCATGGGGTTTTATAGGGCTCAGAATGGATGCCCCTGAATCGATGGTGGAAGGAGACAATAATAAAAGCAGCGTCCATTTATCAAGGGCAGTAGCTCGCCACATTTCCATGCCGTGTGGAGCCGTAATTGGAAACCGAGATTGGAGCCGCTGACGGTAAATGGAGAACCGCCTTAGTAATAAAGTGCGAGCAGTGGACATCCACATACCGTTATATGTTAGAATGAGTCACCTCATTTCAGGACATTTAATGCTTTGTGGTTAACATTGGGGTTTGCTGGCCCCACCACCTGGCGCTGGATTCATATCCTCCTCTCCTCTCTGTCTCTGTTGACAACTACCCATCAGTCATTTCACCTCATGCCAATAGGACCATCCGAGTGTAGAGAGAGGATGGCAGAAGCCGTGGATCCTGGACCAGTTAGTATTTTTCATCATCAATGGTACTGTTAAGAACTTACATGGGCCGAAACCGGTTTGGCTCAGTGGATAGAGCGTCGGCCTGCGGACTGAAAGGTCCCAGGTTCGATTCCGGTCAAGGGCATGTACATTGGTTGTGGGCACATCCCAAGTAGGAGGCGTGCAGAAGGGGGCTGATCTATGTCTCTCTCTCATCGATGTTTCTAGCTCTCTATCCCTCTCCCTTCCTCTCTGTGAAAAATCAATAAAATATATTTTTAAAAATTTACATGGAAAGAAAATTTTAAATATATCATGTAAAGTTGCATTAAGGTGCTATTATTATTATTATTATTATTATTATTATTTTAAATATATTTTGTTGATTTCAGAGAGGAAGGGAGAGGAGAGAGAGAGAAACATCAGTGATGAGAGAGAATCATAGATCGGCTGCCTCCTGCACACTTCTTACTGGGGATGGAGCCCGCAACCCAGGCGTGTGCCCTGACCAGGAATTGAACCATGCCCTCCTGGTTCATAGAGCCACGCGGGCCCTTTTTGCTCTCTCAGTGCCACCTATGGTTGAGAAGTCGCCATTCAGGACAAGGCAGTAATTGCCCAACATTCTTGTTCTCTGCAAACTATAGACACAAGATGCATGTGCTGAGTCTCCACTAGTTTTCATTTGTAGCTTCATCCCCTTTTGAACACACTCATGAACGTGTCAATGTAAAGGCACCCAACTATTTCTGAAGAATAGGACACTTTTTTCCCTGTTATTTCCTTAGGCATATGATATTATTGAGTGTTCTGCAGTTGAATTTGTGATTTTCCATGAATCTGCAATTGTAAAATTAATATATTTTAATTTGTGTTACACAAAGATTTAAAAATACCATAGTATTACAACCTGAAGATAGGTTACACTTTATAATACTGCCCTCTTCAATCTTGCTTTCTAGAGATAAACAAGCACTGATAACAATTAAATGTGTAACTTGCCAGAGTATTTTTCATGAATATGTAAACATTTACTGAAGAGCCACAATTCATTTAATAACGGACATAATGAGGTTTTGGTTTTATGGCTTTTATCTTTGTAAATAATGTCTTTACCTCCCCTATGCCAAGTACATCTTCCCTTAAATTTCCAACTTTTACTTATTAACATTTAATTCAGTACTTAGTATCTTTTTGTGATACTAATATCCTATTGGACAGTTTCCTTCCTCTTTTGTGATTCTAATATCCTATTGGACAGTTTCCTTCCTCTGCCACTCTGTACTGTCTTTGCTCTCTCGTCCTTTGTGGGGGTTGGGGGGTGAGAAGACTTAAAATTGAGGAGAAAGCATGGTCTGGTCTTTCTCCTCCTGGTCTCAAGCCTCTGCTCTAGGCCCTCTGGGAATGGGACGAGGAGGAGGGCTAGTGGAGACGGGAATTTTTTGAGGAATGGGGACTAACTCCCGTGGTGGGCCCAGTCCCAGGCTCATGCTGATCTGTTTCCGTCAGCTTCTCTCCATGGTGTGGCCTCCACTGGGGTGTGGTCTCTGCGCTCCCCACTTGTGTGATTTCACCAGGTGGATTTAGCTTCACTTGCCTTCCAAGATGGTCTCCAGAAACACCTGAGGGAGAACAAGCCGGGTCCCTTTCGGCCCAACCAGCCTTCAGTCCTACAGACAGGCCTGCCCTCCTGGCACTCACCCCTCTTACTCCTGCTCCAGGCTCCTTTTGTGGTTGGTTTTGTAATCCTCACGGGAGGATGTGTTTTTATTGATTTCTGTTGGGATTTATTTATCTTCTATAATTGAAACTTTGTAGCCTTAAGCAGAGGTCAAGATAGGCCAGGGCTGTAGAAACCTGGCTTCCTGCATTGTCAGGGGCAACCCGAGCCTCCTGCTCTCTCCAGCTCCCTGGCTGCCGCCATTTTTGTTGGGATTTATTTATCTTTTATAATTGAAACTTTATAGCATGGAGTGGAGGCCTGGGCCCTCCAGGGTGTGTGGAAAGCTTGCCTTCCTTCATCGCCAGGGAAATCCAAACCTTCCTTCTGCTCTCTCCATGATCATAGCCATCTTGGTTGGGGTTAATTTGCATATTTGCTCATGATTGCCTTCTGAGCATGGCTTGTGGGTATAGCAGAGTGATGGTTAATTTGCATATTGCTCTTGTATTATATAGGATTATATGTTTTCTTCTTTTATCTACTGTCATTTGTTCCTTATGATATATTTGGCCATATGAGTGCTCTTTACTATTTCATTTACTAGAAGCTCTAATTTTTCTTCTGGCCAATTAGTTTCCATAGAGATGACTTCATGAGGAAGATTGAGTTCAATTTCCCAATACATTTGGTTTTTCAGTTTCAATGTTATCATAGGTTTTATGAACCTCAAAGTTATTCTCTCTACAATTTCAATATTATACCATATTCCAGTATGATTTAATGTAAACTTGGTGTTATTACAGTAAGATCGCTTAGAATAACAGACTAATTTTTAACCCTTCCCAGTAAAATCTCCTCTTTCCCATACACTATATATTGTTATTGGTTGGAGTAGTACCATAGGCCAGGACTGGGTAAGTTCAGTGTTCAATATAGACTGGGAGCATAACTGTTCACCTTTCTGACTTCCACAATCACACAGTGAGATGGGTTCCCAATGTGTATTATGTTTAAATATGGCCCATCTACGTCCCATTGGAAGTATTGTAGTGTTACTGAGGATGGTCCCTATGCTGGCCAGTTGAAATACTGGGAACTTAAGTTTAGGATTTAACCAAGGCATCTGTGCTTTTAAAACACAACATCATAGATCGAATTTCCCATCCAAAATTTTCCAAATTCCCGGGGAACCATGTGAATCTCATACGTGTCTGGCCTGGGCTTCCGCAGCCATTACAGCTGGCCATTGTGTCAGAGCCACTTCTGAGTCCTTGCATCAGCATAGACCACAGGCCCTGTTGAGTTGGGGCACAGGCACCTTCCCATGGTTGGGTTTGTGCATGAAGTTTTATAGTCTCTCCAGTCGGTTCTACCCATGAAATGAAAGCTTTATAGCAGTGGTTCTCAACCCATGGGTCGCGACCCCTTTGGGGGTCGAACAACACTTTCACAGGGGCCGCCTAAGACCATTGGAAAACACAGATATGATTCATAACAGTATCAAAATTACAGTGATGAAGTAGCAACGGAAATCATGTTATGGTTGGGGGTCACCACCACATGAGGAGCTGTCTTAAAGGGTCGCGGCCTTAGGAAGGTTGAGAACCACTGCTTCATAGTCTTTCCATGCTGCTGCCCACCCTTTTCCTTCTTCCGGAAACAGCACTCCCTCTATGTGACCTACCTGAGATAAAGAATCTTCTTCTAAGGAATGGCGTTCTTCATTAGCTGAGTTCAGCTTGTCCCAGGTTACCAAGGCCAGCCCCTGCTCCTCCCAGTATCCCCCTTTTGCTTCTTTTGGGGGGGTCAGTGTTATTGGATCCACCAGGAATGTTGTTGTGGTTTTCTTTAATAATTTAAGTACTTTAAGTTTATTACTTAAACTCATTATAGTTATAGTTACCTGCTTGTTTTATATTCGTTAGATGCCAGTTTCTTGATCTCCAGAATTTCGCAGTTTATCTGCCCATCCTCAGTGGCTAATAGAAAGTTTGATCCATGACCATTTGAACGGATTTCTGAAGTGAGTGAACGAATGGCCTTCTAGCTCTTTATTTCCCACTAGTCAACCTTTTTTATGACTTCAGTTCAAGTGCTCAAATACTCCATATTGGCCCTCATATCTCTCAAGTTATCATTTTTTTAGCAGTTAGTTTAGAAAATAAATGCGTAATTAAACACAGTTCTAGTTGTATAGAAATGGTTAAACGGTAATGCCAAACTCCTCAGAGTATTTTATGGGCTAGTGTGGAAATTTAATTTGCTTTTAGAGGTGTAATCTTTAAATTTTTCTAAAGTCGTTGATCAATAATCACCAGAAACAATATTTATTTGGAATAAATAATAGGAATAGTTGCTATTTATCCAGAAAGTGATCCGACTGAGCCGCTGAGAAGAATTTTGAGGAGGCAGATACGTTTTTGAGTTAATTTACAAAACATAATAAGTTCTGCAGAGAATCAATGCTCTGGAAGGTTTGACACATACTTTAATTGATGAGTTCTTTTGACATTAGTTTAAAACTTAATCCTTAAACTAAAATTATTTTTGCATTTAATGATAAGCTTACATAGAGTTGTTTTGAATAGCATATATTAAATGTTACTTTTTAAGGCATTTTGGAGGTATAAAATGTGCCTATAAAAAGTAATTGGCTGAAACTGGTTTGGCTCAGTGGCCTGTGCACTGAAAGGTCGCAGGTTCAATTCTGGTCAAGGGCATGTACCTTTGTTGCGGGCACATCCCCAGTAGGGGGCGTGCAGGAGGCAGCTGATCGATGTCTCTCTCTCATCTCTATCCTTCTCCCTTCCTCTCTGTAAAAAATCAATAAAATATATATATTTTTAAAAAGTAATTGATTAAAAGAGCAGTTGGAATTAAAGCTATAGGAATTGTAAGACCAACATATTGCCTTGCAGACAGACAGGCAGACCTCTCAGTATCCTTTATTATTTTGCACAAATTACTTATGCATCTAAAACTGAGCTTTTTAATATCTAAAACTCAGAAAACATACTACTATCTTTCAAGTAGCTGTGCGAATAGATTATGACTTTAAAAATTTAAGATTTATCTAAATTTAGTAAATACTGTGACTAGGATTAGAGTTCAGATCACTCACCGAATCCTCTGGAACAAAGAAAGAAATGGTATTCCCACTCACACCTCAAATATCCCTAGTGACTGGGCAGTGGAGCTCGGGGGGACACAGGGGTCCCCAATCACAGGGCCCTGGTGCCTGTCCAGTCTCTCAAGATCCAAATGTTAGGGTCCTGGACTCTGAGCTCTGATACCCGGGCTCTGATATCTCAGCCTTTGTCTTCAGGCTTCGGCATGAGGGAAAGTGTCTCCTTTTTGTCCCCTCCCCCAGTCCTTTAGATGAAAATGGAGAAATTACCAAGACGTTTCAGAAAGGTTTTCCTGAGGAAATAAAGGAAAGAAAAGAGAGCTAGGTCAAACATTCTAAAACATAACTTTATCCCGCAATGCTTTGTAAATCTTAATGAGAAAAGGACTCATACTATTCACAAATCCTAGTCCCATTCATTCTCTTTCTACAGCCTGTCTCAGGGTCTTTGTCCAGAAACTATTATTTTCAGCGTGTGAATGATTATTCCGATTCATCTCATCTTCACCCTACGGGTTCTCCTGGAGCAAGCCAATCTATGAGTTAATTAGACTGCTATTTTGAAGATGTTAAGAGCCATAGTATATCTGTTACTCTTTAACTCATGTACTGAAGCTTTCATGGACTGTCCTAGACAGAAATTCCAGAACAGAACCTTTCACCGATTAGCATGTAAATATTAACACATAAATGATGTGTTGGTGACTATGTATGAAAATACCACTGGTGAATGATGTTGAGAATGAACAGCGGTTTGTACCCCGAATGTGCAAGTTCATCTTATCCTTTCTACTGATTACAATTTTTATCACTTCTAAATCTCTATCGAAGTCTGTACCTTAGCAAAAGATAATTCATAATTTACATTGAGAGTTTTATATAACAACACATCCTCTTCCCCATCCAATTTCAACAAAAGAGAGGAGTCATAATTACTTGTTGTCATGTAATGAGTGTATGAGAAAGTATATGAAAAATGGGCCTTTTAAATATGCCATTCCTGGTGAAATTTTCTCTCAGGGGAAAAAATTATATTTGCAAAGCAGAGCTCGAGATAGAAAATTAATAACCCCAATAAATACAGTTAAGATAATGAATCAGGTGTAATAAACCTATGTTCCTAACCATCCCTCAAGAAATGATTAGTAGAATAAATATCATATAATTTATTGTGCCTACTAACGTGGGAGAAAATTTAAAACTAATTTTAGATGAAATGTTGGTAGGTATTTTGAAGGAGATTAAAAAGAAAGGTATCCTATAATGAAAGCAAAATATTTCCTTTAATCATATTTGCATAAAATTTAAATATTCTGAAAAACTGTCGCGTTAATATGCAATTACTTTGAAAATCGTCTATACCGGAGTGCTGATGGATTTGCAAACGATGCTTTATTATTTTCATCATCATCTCTATTCTTCATGTAAACCTCCTTTAGAAACTAAGACCCCGTTCCCCTCTGCCCGTGTACAGAATTTTCTCTCCTCAATCAGCCTCAGAGGCACTTGCCTAGAAGTCTCTGTGTATTGCATTGACTCACTCGCATTGACACTTTTTCTTGGGCTGAGGGTGTACATGTTTATTCCAAACCTGTTTTAGTTGTCATTTTTATAGTTTGAGGCAAAGCAGAGTCAGCTTGTGTTGTAAGTAGCCCAGAAACCCATGCAGTGGGCAGGGTGTAGGCAGTTACGCTAACAGCACTCGCAGGGGGTGTTTGGAGGAGAAGGCACAGCTGTTGCAGGAAAGAAACTCGGAAAAAAGAAGTTTTGATATAAATCTTTATTGAGGAGGAGGATGAAGGATGGTTCCCGTTACCCAAGAGAGGTTGCTTCCAGTCATGACTGGACAATAGCTCCCGTTCAAGGGCAGGGTACGGAGAAACTCAATTATTGACTCGGAAGGTAATTTTTAAAGTGGACCGAATTATCTTTCAGAATTGTGCTCAAAGAGCAATAAGACGTTTTAAATTTAGTTTGGCAGTCGATATAAATCTACAGGACCTTGTATTAATTTTGGCATTCTTTTCTACAATATTAACGATCCTATTTAACTCTCATAGGAAAAGAGTTGAGGAAATCCATTATATATCCTACAAATCCTTGGTCTTGATTTAATGAATTCATTTCTCCTCATTATTTGAAAACACTAACACTACCTACAGTAAACACCACATAATCAGCATTTTATTTTGAAAATATCAGCTGCATTTATTCAATTATTACTTAAAGCCAATAAGAGCACCGAGCAAAAACAAATGAGTGCTTTCTTCTCTGCTCAGACTCAGCATTCCAGTAAGCCGCACCAGTATGTTCTGTCTCCAATGAGATCGTTTCAGAAATGCACCGGGATGCATGGCTGTTCTGCTCATGGTAGAGCCTCCTGCGCTCTTACTGATTTACTCCCTTGTTACAAATATCATTCAGTAGCTTACCCAGAGACTGTATGTGTTAGATAGATTTTTGGGGTCCATGTATTATCTATCTATCATGTATCTATCTATCTATCTATCTATCTATCTATCTATCATTTATCTATTTAATTCTTTATTTTGGTTTCTATCCTCAGACATCATTGATAATATAAATAGTGCTTCTATATCTGAGTGTAGACCATGAACAAACATTGATATAAGTATTTGTCCATTAAATCTTCACAGTGAGGTATGATTGACATATAACATTGTATAACTTTAAGTTTTAAAACATAATATATATGAATGTGCATATACATGTACATATATATATGATCATCACAAAAACTTTAGTTAGCATCCATTGCCTGACATAATTGTAAATTTCCCCTAGATTGACTGCTTTCTCTGACTGACAGTCTGAAAAAGAATAGTTTATTTCAGATTAACTTAAAGTTCTTTTCTTTTTTATTGACCTCCAGATACTCACAAATGCTATAAAAGCCAGGGCAGTAACAAAAGTTATTAACTCTTTCTATCATCAACAAATGACATTAACAATTTTTATAGTTGAGAATTTTAATAAATATAAAAACACCTTGAAACTTTATCAGAAAGGATATTTATGGCCAGATTTTGGAAGTTAATTTGTTTATAAATATGGGCACTCCCCAGTCTATAGATTTCATCCTTGAAGAAAGATGAAATAAGGATAGAATTCCTAAAATCCACAGTTTCCAGGACCTTCCTTCCATGTTTCCAACTATCTGTTTCATCTCCAGTGCTTCAGCGTGCCAATAACTATCTAATTCCAACCAAGGGCATATCATATTATTGAGAATTACAATGTCACAAATAGCTGTATAGGACACATCTTTTTTAATTTCTTTATTGATTAAGGTGTTACATATGTGTCCTTATCTCACCATTACCCTTTATCCACCCCCCTCAGGCTCTCACCCCCCTGGTGTCTGTGTCCATTGGTGAGGCCCATATGCACGCATACAAGTCCTTTGGTTAATCTCTCTCCTTACCCCCATCCTCTCCTGCCTTCCTCTGAGGCTTGATTTCTGATTGATGAGGACAGATCTCAATGACAGACTTGAGATGGAGATCACCTCTGGGAGATCGATCCATGCCTTCGGGAGATGGCTTCCCTCCCAAAACAGCGAATATTCTAGATTTCCAAAGCAGGAAAGCTCGCTGAGTGTGGGTGAACATTTCTTTAGCTTTCCATCTGGCCTTGCTATCCTGCTATGGAATTGAATTCAGTCGCTTATTAGTCAGAATTCCTCTTGATGTCTAGCAGGTGTTGACTAATATCGTATGCATCGGGTACAGTGTCACAGCATGTCCTGTTTTTCTCTGGGAAACTTGGTGAGAGGTTGGAGGGTGTCTCATGGGACAACACTAGACCGTACCTTTCCTAGGAAGTCGCAGGAAGAATTTTCAAATCGCAGCACGTGGTTTAACACATTGGAAGCTGCAGGGTGACTTGTATACACAAAAGAGCTGTAACCATTTGTCATATGTTAGAGAAATTATAACAGTATGGCAATGACTGTCCAACAGAAATGGGACTGGTTGTCTTCAGCGTACTTTGTCTTCTTCACTTAATCTGTGCGTCTCTGAAAGACCAGAACTATCCAGTTTTTAGCAGTTACCTTGGTAGGAAGATTTTAGCTGCTTTAAATGTGAGGATGACTCTTACTGGTTTTTAAAAAATATATTTTTATTGATTTTAGAGAGAGAGAGAAAGAGGGTGAGAGAGAAATATTAATGATGAGAGAAAATCATTGATCGGCTGCCTCCTGATCACCCTACACTGGGGATCGAGCCCCCAACCTAGGCATGTGTCCTGACCAAGAATCAAACCTTGACTTCCTGATTAATAGGTCAACACTTAACCACTGAACCACACAAGCTTGCATCTTATTGCTTTTTTGGATGCAAAAAAACTTACAACCTTAAATGTGCCAACGAACACACATTTAGTTCCTTTATGTTATTCTCAGACACTTGCTTAACAGCTCCCACTTTCCACGCATGTAAATATATCCCTCATCCCCCTTCCTCTCTCTCTGCACAGCGGGGACGTTCGGATGAGTCAGAAAGGGATTCTAATAGCCAGCAGCGCATCGGCCACAGGTGGGAACAGGCTCCTGATGAAGGGAATAGATCTTTATTTTGTGAATAATTATTGACAACATGTTAGTTTGAAGAGATCATCGCTTTTTTGCCAAAGTCTACACCATCTGTTCTCCATCCTAATGACCAATAAAAGCAGGACCTGATTCACAGTGGCGCCATAAAAAGTTAGATGCGATTTTAATGCCTTTGTTTGTGTTTTGCTGAAAAGAAGTTGCAGTGACGCATCTGTCACGTATCCTAGAGTTTTCGATACTTTGCCACAGATCCTAAAAAGATACTCAGGTGGGTACATAGCCAACAAATGTGCAGTTTCCCAAGGGACATTTCCTATCAGCATACTCTGTGTTACTAACCATTCCGGCAGTGATTCCATAGAGGGAGATTCTTATAGAATTAATAGGTATTTTAAAACAGCATTTACATTTTTTAATTCAAATTACCTAAGACACTACAGTTGTTCCTCGAGATATGAGTTTAATTCGTTCCCTAACCTTGAGGCGTGGGAAACTATGAAACGCTCGAGTCGCGGTAAACTGGTGGGTCATGTGCAGCCGGCCCATCCATGCGATTACACATATCTCAAATGTTGTTCGTATTTCAAAGCAAAAATCGCTCGCGCCACGGCTCGTATCTCAAAAATCTCATATGCTAGGGCACTCGTATCTCGAGGTACCACTGTATATCAGTAAATTGACCAACTACTCTCGTTCAAGGGGAATCAATCCATTTATCTCAGTGGGTAGCGCCTTTGGGAGGCGAAGAGGATGAGATGAGGGCAGAGAGCAGAGCACTCAGGAACGGGATTGGTGTCCTTGCAAGAGACGGGAGAAGACTCCTTCCTCCCTCTGACCTCCGCCCCGTGGAGATCTGAGAAGTGAGCCGCTGGCAGGCGGGAGAGAGCTCGTCAAACTCAGTACGCAGGCTCCCAGGTCCCCAGTCCCGGGCTCCAGAGCTGTGAAGACCAGTCTCTGGTGCTTATAAGCTGTGTGGCTTTTGTGCGTGGTTACCGCCGCGGAACTAAGGCAGGACCGGTACCTTCAGGGCCCCTGGAGCTGCCTTGAGGCTGATGGAGGACAGCAGGGAGGTTCCTGGTGCCCCCAGGACTCCTGGACCAAGCTGTGTGGAGAACCGGATCTCGCTTGCCTCTGTCAGTTATATAATCCAGTTGCTTTATTAACTGTGCAGGATGAGTTCGTCCATTAGCTGGCAAATGAAGTAATTCTCGTTAATCCTAGATGAAGTAAGAGCTGATACAGTGGTACCTCGAGATACGAATGCCCTAATATATGAGATTTTTGAGATACGAGCCATCGAACGAGCGATTTTTGCTTTGAAATACGAGCAACATTTGAGATACGAGTAATTGTAAGGATCGGCCGGCTGCACACGACCCACCAGTTTCCCTGGACTCGAGCATCTCATAGTTTCCCACGCCTCAAGGTTATGGAACGAATTAAACTCGTATCTCGAGGTACCACTGTAGTTCAGAAACAAAGTATCCAAGCCTTTTACAGAAATCATTCATGTAAAATTTTGTTATATGTTATTATGAACTTAGAAAGAAATGTGAAAAGATTTTTATGTTCACTAACTGCTCTTCATGATATTATTCATATGAGAATAATATTGAGAGCCATCGTAGGATTATATCCTTGGTAACGTATGGTGGCTCTGAATACAGTGCTTTTTACATATGATTCCATTTGGTATCTTGGCATACAGTGTATTGGAGAGTATTTTCAGGACCTCTGCCTATGGAAGGACTTCTTAAATAGGATCTAGAAAACTCTTTCCAAAAGGGTTAAGGTGGAACATTGCATTATTTTAAGATTAAGAACTTATTTTCTTTAAGGGAATACCCAAAGGAATGGAAAGGAAAGCCAAGAAGTGGGAGAAATATGTTTACCGGGCATACACTCATGATACAGAAACTGCTGCTATACGTTTCCATTAAGAAAAAATAAAACAGAAAAATGGGTTAGAGACTTAATGGCTATTTTACAAAACAGGGTATCTAAGTAGTCACTACGCACATGAAAATAGGCTCCACATGCCGAGACCGGTGTGGCTCAGTGGATAGAGCGTTGGCCTTCAGACTGAAGGGTCCCAGGTTCGATTCTGGTCAAGGGCATGTACCTTGTTTGCAGACACATCCCCAGTAGGGGGCGTGCAGGAGGCAGTTGATCAATGTCTTTCATGGATGTTTCTAACTCTCTATCCCTCTCCCTTCCTCTCTGTAAAAGAAAAAAAAAAATATATATATATATATATATATATGCGCGTGTGTATACATATGTGTGTGTGTGTGTGTGTGTGTGTGTATAAAATACCCACTTGGCATCATGTGCTGGCAGTCGGTGGGTGTTTCAGCTGAGAGTTCTCATGATGTAACCTGACTTAGTGCTTACTAGCAGTGTAGACACACACATGGCTGAAGTGACGGTCTAGATGTCCCTCCCATTTACAACTGTCAGTGACCAGCTGAGCGGCAGCCTTGGGCAGTCTTCCCTCTACTAAGTCCGTCATTACCAGCGGAAACTGGAAATGACCAGCAGAGAGTCGATTGCCCTCGTTAAAAATGGAAACACGTGAGCTTCGTCTGACTAATAAAATGACTGGGCGCCGCGCCACAAACCCGGAAACAGCTCCAGTTCCCAGTGGGAGCTTGAAGCGGAAAGCGTGTGCATGTTATGTACTTGGATGCTTTTGGGATCGAAGCAACTTAATTGTTTCTAAATAATTACATTTCCAAAGGCCAGGCAGCCCTTTGTCTTTGGTGAATAATAACTAACTTTGAGACATACGGCAGCTGCAGTGAAAGAGTTTAGAGCTGCCCGGCTGGTGTGGCTCAGGGGTTGAGCTTCGGCCTCTGAACCAGGAGGTCACGGTTCGATTCCCGGTCAGGGCACAGGCCTGGGCTGTGGGCTTGATCCCCAGAGGGGGTCGTGCAGGAGGCAGCCGACCATGATTCTCTCTCATCATTGATGTTTCTGTCTCCTCTCCCTCTCCCTTCCTCTCTGAAATCAATAAAAAGATATATACAGTGGTACCTCGAGATACGAGTGCCCTAACATACGAGATTTTTGAGATATGAGCCGTGGAGCGAGCGATTTTTGCTTTGAAATACGAGCAACATTTGAGATACAAGTAATCTCGCGGATCATCCAGCTGCACACGACCCACCAGTTTATGGCGACTCGAGCGTCTCACAGTTTCCCACGCCTCAAGGTTACGGAATGAATTAAACTCGTATCTAAAGGTACCACTGTATTAGAAAAGGAGTATACAGCATTTTGAATTTATTTTGTTAAGCACATTTTAAAATAATAAAAACAAAGTTTTCTTCAGGAAAATATGCCTCAGTTCATTGGCATCTCTTCTTGGCGCAAAATACTGGCATGAAATCTCATGTGTCCAAATGCACACATTGCAGCGTTGCAATGATATGCGCCACCGATTGAGGCAGCGCGCTGGGATTCTTGAACATTCCCGCTGCCTGTCTGCCTTTGAGCCTCATGATTTCTCCAACTGAAAAGTCGAGACCCTCCCTGTCCTCGTTCTTTTTGACCTGTTCATGGGTTCGCCTACCTTCAATGCCATCTCTTCCTGGATCCCTGCCTGCTGGTTCCCAGCCTGCAGGAGTAAGCCTGTTCTTTGCATAGAGAATCGCAGCCGACTCTGATTCACGCGTGAGCATTTCTGTGGCACCCACTGTGAAATTCTTTAAGAACGGAATTGTCTTCTCTCTGCTGGTATGTTATAGGGGACGTTCGAAGCTTGGGGAGTTTTTGTTGATTTGAACTAAATCTGAGGCATAAAATGGATTGTAACTTGCACATGTTCTCCTCTCGAGATGAAATCACTTTCATGCATATCACGAGGGGCTGCCTTCCTGCCAATGACAAAGCGAGCTAGCAACGCCGGTTTTCAGTGGTCCGTGCTTGAGGTTTTTCTTGGACAACTTTAGGTCCAAGCCAGTGCTTTAAGGAGCTGCATTATCCAAGATACAGGATATATCCATATTTATTGTTTCTAGGTGCCTCTGACATTCAGGAGTGACTGTTTATTAAATACTGTGTGGCCCACGGTCAGATAAACGTTTTAACTGATTTCTTTTTTAATATATTTTTATTGATTTTTTTACAGAGAGGAAGGGAGAGAGATAGAAAATCAGAAACATCGATCATCGATGCGAGAGACATCGATCAGCCACCTCCTGCACGCCCCACTGTGGAGATGTGCCCGCAAGCAAGGTACATGCCCCCAACCAGAATCGAACCTGGGACCTTTCAGTCCACAGGCCGACGCTCTATCCACTGAGCCTAACCGGTCTTGGCTGATTTATCTTTCTTCAATCACCCGCAGACCTGAGGTGTTCCATATCATCTCCACTTTATAGATAAGAGAACAGGCGTTCTGAGCCACAATAACTGGCACCACGGCAGCTGGCAGGTAAAGGGCAGGATAAAACTATAGGTGAGGCAAGACTAGAATTCCACACCCACCAGAGGTACCCACTCTGTTACCACCGCCACCCCCAGGCGATGCCATTCAACGCCAGCGCTTTAAAATGTTGTGATGAGCTTTTTTTTGCAAACTGCATATAACAAAACCGCTAAAATGACTTTTGCCCAGACATCCAGATTTTACAATTGTTTGTACCTCAGTAATATCATTGGTATAAGAGGTTTTATTGAAAGACAAACCTGTGCATCGTAAGCAGATAAAAGTAAAGCAAATAATGCTAAAGGCAAGAGAGACATCGATAGTTGGAGAGGATGCACAGCCATGAATGAAATCTTTTTAATTATATTTTATTGATTTTTTTTTACAGAGAGGAAGAGAGAGAGATAGAAAGTTAGAAACATCGATGAGAGAGAGACATCGATCAGCCGCCTCCTGCACATCCCACTGTGGAGATGTGCCCGCAAGCCAGGTACATGCCCCCGACCGGAATCGAACCTGGGACCTTTTGTCCGCAAGCCAACGCTCTATCCACTGAGCCAAACCAGTCTCGGCATGAATGAAATCTTAATGAAATATGAGGTGGAAGGCTTGAGTTCCAAAGACAAGAGCTCCCGTTTGCCTTATTATAGACGTGGGAACCAGTTACTTGGCAGAAAAGGCTGCAGCTGTGATATATCAGGGCGTAGTTTGAGGATCGGTGAAGGAATATTTGAAAAAAGTCTTTAAAGAACTTTGGACGTAAGGAAATATCTGAAGTTATTAAAATATGGTCCTCCTATGAAAGCCAGGTTTATGATGGCAAAAATAATAAAGCGTCGTTCACTTAGAAAACATCAATTCAAGGCAGCTGGCATGGTCTTTGCTGTCAGCCAACTTGTGCACGTTTCTTCAGTCAGTAACTTAAGTGAAAGTGTGCAAGGTTGTGCGTGTGTGTGTGTTTCCAATTAGAACCATTTAACATTCCCCTCATTTGTAATATATGCAGCAAGTGTTTTTAGAAGACAAGAAAAAATGCTAGAAATTAACACTAGAGTCTAAGTTGACTTTGATATAATAGGAATAAAAATAATAGCAAGATGCCTGAGGCAGCTTACTAAAGCTAACAGACAGACACTTCCACAATGATACATTCTTTTTTTATGAAAGCAGAAAATGCCACTGTGCTTTTAAAAGGATAGTTACACTTCCAAAAAAGAAAAAAAGAAAAAGAATATTTACACTTCTATATTCTAGAGATCTTCATTTCTCAAAATCTAGTCCTGGGTAAAGTAATGTACATCCTATTGAAAAAAAAAATACCGAGCTGAGAATAGTAACAAATCCAATAAATGGACAGTTATGATACTGTATTTACTTCAGTGGTAAAAGAAAAAAACACTAAGCAAGAATACAGTTTTTCAGGGTAATGAGAAAGACTTGGGAATACACTTTATGAGGAATAATGCTTTCACAGGTAAACCACATTTGTCTGGCCAGGTAATGTAAACAAATGATTGGCCAGCTGATGAAGGAGAGTCCTGGGAAATGCCGCAACAAAAATGGTGGTTAGTTCCCAAAATCATCACGTGAAAGATATCACAGAAGAAAAATATTCCAATTGTAATGCCATATTGATCTAGTTATGCGAAATTCACTTATTGATTTTTTGGGGTTTAGTTTTTCAGAGATTCCTTCGCTTCTGTTGGCTCCCAGCGGGCCACAGAGTAAATTTTAATCTGTCTGCTGATAAAAGGGCTCTTCTTCTGCAGCTGCTCTCCACCTGCCGGTCCAGCCTCCTGTCACCTCACCCGCCTGTCTCTGAAAGCCGCTCGTCTTCTAAGCCTTTCTGGTGACCACATGTAGAGTCCGAGTCCTTTCAGGACCCAGGTTCTGTGCTGCTTTCATGCTGTTTCCATTTTCAGAGCCACTTTTGGATTCTCTGTTTTGGGGATCAATCTAGAAGGTACGCTGTGAAGCCCATCCTCATCTTGAGGTCTTAACGGCAGAATGGCGAAGAGTGAAGGTGCTTGTGGCCCTGAAACTGGAGCCCCTCCAGGTCTCTTATCTGAAAACAAGGTCATCACAGCAGGGATTTTGTGCTGACCTCCCAGGAGTTGTGTGACAGCCAGTGTGCTGATGCAGGGAAGTTGTCAGGAAGCACCACGAATGCTTTAGGTGTAAGGGACACAGGGAGAATTGTGGGAGAGGATACTGTAATGGACAGTAGGAGTGGGTCTTTCAGTGGAATATGAGGGAGGGAATTAAGAGATAGTGTGGCCGAAACCGTTTTGGCTCAGTGGATAGAGCATCGACCTGCGGACTGAGGGGTCCCGGGTTCGATTCCAGTCAGGGGCATGTACCTTGCTTATGGGCATATCTCCAGTGTGGGGTGTGCAGGAGGTGGCTGATCGATGTCTCTCTCTTTCATTGATGTTTCTGACTTTCTAGCCTTCTCCCTTCCTCTCTGTGAAAAATCAATAAAATATATTTTAAAAAAAGAGAGAAAGAGAGAGAGAGAGAGAGAGAGAGAGAGAGAGAGATGCTGAACACCAGGCATGGGCTCAGACCAGGTCTGGGAGGAGCCTCTTGAGGCTGGAATTTCCGCTGCCACTCATAGTTGTCTGCACACAGAGCCAGAGTTATGATCATACTGGTACTAGAGGCCCAGTGCATGAAATTCGCGCACGGGTAGGGTCCTAGGCCTGGCAAGCGATCAGGGCTGATCAGGGCCTCCTGGCTGCTGGGTGGGGCCTTCCTTCCCTCCACACTTTCCCCTGGTGGCCAGCACATGTCATAGCGAGCAATCGAACTCCCAGTCTCCTGGTCCAATTCCTGAGGGGACACTTTGCATATTAGACTTTTATATATATAGATTGTGTCCAGAGGCATGTCTGGCCTCCTGTTTGTATTGCATCCAATTCAGCCTTATTTAACCAGGAAGCACAGGGAAGGTTTCTATCCGGGAAGGAGAAACGAGTACACTGGCAGCATTTTTCACACCTCGTTGCTCAGAGACGTGGTCCTCGGTGATGTGCCTGGGAGGGAATATTATATGGGAAAATAAGTTTGAGAAATAGTGCATACTATCAAGTTACATTTCTGTCTTGGTAATTCCCACATTATATTCAGCTGCTGAAAGACTTGAGCCAACCTGGGGTGGAGTATCCTGCTTAATGCTTTTAAACTCAGTGTTTCCCAAGATTATGAACCACTGAAAATCATACTCGCCTCTTAATGCTTTTTTGATTATCGCTTAACACCAATTAGCATGTTATGAAGGGAAATATTGCGGTGTATATAATCTATATATATATAAAAGGCTAAGTGATCGACCATCCATTTAACTGACTGACTGACCGCCGATCAGGTGGTACATATGATTCAAACGGGCAATTTAAAGGTAAACATTCACTCACGCATGTGTGATACATATAAAGCTCTTGCTGGCACCATTTACATGTGATGCCAGAATGTATCTGAAGACCAACTATTGGCACACTGTATCTCTGAATCCAAAAGTGATATCATTGACAAAATATTGCTTATTTATTAATCAATTATATATTATTTTCATATACATTTTACTAATTTTCTTTCATCTTGAACCTCCTATTACAAAGAAAGAGCAAATAGCAATATTAAAATATTTTGTATTTTAATTTTATAATACTGTTATATATATAATTTTGACATGTAATTTTTTACAGTAATGTAATTACCACACGAATCTTTCTTCTAATTCATTTCCTTTCAATGTATACAAATCCATGCACCGTGCCACTCATCTTTAATAAAGACTTAAAAAGATCTAATATTGTAGATTTTCATCATCACTGTAAATGATGGGCCGAGTCTTGACAAAAGACACATTGCAACACAACTTAACTGGATCTCTGTAGTTATGAGACTGCTTTTAAAGTGTGAGAATCTAGCCATAAATAGTATAATTTGAAACATTACTTCTACTTAGACTTTAACTTTCCTTATAAGATCAATAAATCCACCTGGCCTGTGTGGCACAGTTGTTGAGCATCTACCCATGAAACGAGTTTACCAGTTATCCTGGTCAGGGCACATGCCTGGGTTGCTGGCTTGAACCCCATTAGAGGGCATACAGGGGGGCAGCCGATCACTGATTCTGCCTCATCACTGATGTTTCTTTCTGTCTTCTTTCCTCAAGTCAATAAAGAACATATAGTTTAAAAAAAGAGATCAATAAACCTATAACCAACTTACTTTCCACATAAAAAAAGGCCATAATTCCATATTGGGGGCAGCCTAAGGTGATAGAACATTTTCTTTAGTATTTACCTCGCCATTATATCTACTAGAAAGTTCTGGTTTCCACCTCTCAGCAGACAGTGGGGATCAAGTTCAAGGGCATCACCTGCCCTTCCCTCCCCCACTTCCTCCGTGGCCTCCATGCTTCTCCTGTATTCACCCTCATTGGTCCCAGCCTGCTTGGAACCAGCCCTCAAGTAGATTTTTCTCTTATGCTGTATTCTCTATTTAAAGGCTTTATAAAGACACGCTTGAAATTAGGAATGTGGTATGTAATTGATGATCACATCCTAACTTCCTGGTGAAAATTGTGTTCTTTAGAATACTTGGACATTTTGAACATGTCATGTCACCGAAGGATGAAGGACATGCTATTATAATTTGAATGCACAGCATCATGCCCTGCAGAGAACAAGTTCTCCATCTCAGCACACAGACCCTGATCTGAAGTGACACAGGGAAGGTTCCAGAAAAGAGAGGAAGACACTGGCTCCATGTCAGGTTAGTGTAATCCGCACACGGTGGCGGGGATTCAGTGCAGGGAAATACAGTCTGAGGTCTGGGGACAAGGTCTGCGTCAAGCAGAGGTGGTGTGAGATTGTGGCAGGTAATCTCTCGGTCCCACCATTTCTTCCTCAGCACAGGGTCATCTGATTCCCTCCTCTCTCGCAGGGTTGTTTTAAGGACAAAACATGTTTTGGCAGATGTCAGCAAGACAAAGAGTCCTCTGATGTTCCTCCTCTCCATTTCTACCAGTCTTCATTTCTTATTCTCTCCATCAGATCTCCCTGGGATTTACCTCTTCAATAGTTTTAAAGCATCCTCAATCCTCTTGTTTTCTGAATCCACTGTTCCTGCTAGTTGTCAAACCCCAGCAGTGGAATAATTCGGTTATTACCTTTCTTTCTTCCCTAGCTGGGACTCCGGAGTCCTGCAGGAGAAAAATTATACGCCCTCCCACACGAGCGCTGCAATAAATCCACTTCCTCCACCCTCAGGTGGACACCAACGCTGTCCAATAACCTTCGCATTTCCTGGGCGGGGAACTGTCCACAGTGGAATGTCCAGACTGTGTCCACTCTCTTCAAATACCAACTCCCTCCGCCTTAATTTTGGCTATTTCTTAACAGAAAAGTAGGAAACCACAGAATCTTGTCTTTGTAAACATGGTGCAACTGTAACATCGCTTACCTGGTAACTCACCTGCCCCACTTTTTACTAGTAGCTGACGGAGTGGGAAAGATGATCTTACTCTTATAAAAAATTAATGAACTTTGAATCCCCCAACTTCTGCTCTTTACTAAGACCTGAGCCCGCATATTACCTCTTATTTTACATCTTCATCCTCTTTGCTTTCTAAATAGAATGCATTTTAAAGCAGTTTGAGTTCATAGAAAATTATAGCAAAATTGAAAATATATAATATTGTATATAAAAGATATAAAATCATATATAGAAAAGATATAAAATCCCATCTACCTCAGGCTGCCACACCCCATTATCAGCATCCTGCCTTAGCAGTGCATTTGTTACTGCTGATGGACATACATGGACACCTTGTCACCCAGAATCCATGGTTTACGTTACATGCTTGGTGTTGCACATTCTATGGTTTTGGCCAATCTGTAATGACATGCACCCACCATTACAGCACCATACGGAGCAGCTTTCCTTTCCTCAGAACCTTCTGGGTCCTGCCCATTCTTCTTCTTGTCTCGCCCCCTCTGGCAGGCCAGCACTGAGCTTTTCACTGCACCCATCGCTGTACCCTTCCCAGAATGCCACAGAGCGGGGCTCCTGCAGGACCCAGCATCTCCGCACTCTTACTCCTCACAGTTTCCTTCCGTCTTTTCATGTCTCAGCAGCTCGGAAGCTCTTTCCTGGGACTGTCTCCTTCCTTTCCCTGGAAGTAAATATTCCCTTAGTTAAGTGCTTTCACATGTAATTAGTCTTTCAGACCAACAGGCCAACAAACAGAATGTTCTACACAACCCGCTGTCCTTCAGAGACTCACCTCTCTCCCACCTTCCTGTGGCCCAGCTCCATGAATTACAGTGGCACCTCGAGATACGAGTGCCCTATGATACGAGGTTTTTGAGATACGAGCCGTTGAGCGAGCGATTTTTGCTTTGAAATACGAGCAACAGTTGAGATAGGAGTCATCGCCCGGATCAGCCGGCTGCACACGACCCACCAGTTTACCGCGACTGGAGGGTCTCATAGTTTCCCACGCCTCAAGGTTACGGAACGAATTAAACTCGTATCTCGAGGTACCACTGTATTTGCTTTCCTGCGAGGCCTTTGCTGCGTGCACTACTGCCTCATGGAACCTCCCCTTTTCCAATCCTCTTTCTCACTCCTCCTCGCCCTTTAGATGTCTCCAGTTCCGAAGCATTTTCCTTTTTTTGAGACTTGATTTTATATCTTCTCCATTTGCGCCATCCTGCCCCATACAGCAGTATCATATCTGCATGTCTGTTTTCTTCTTTGTTCTCTAAGGTTGATGTGATTATGTGTGGAATTACCACCCCATAATTATTTTTTAATAAATCAGTTAATAGACGCATCATATGAGATGCTGAATGCTTTGAGAAGGATAAGTGGCTATAACTCTCTGGTTTATAATGAGTGCCAACAATAATAGTCACACTTAATTTTATTTCACTTAAGTGACATTGCCTACTATTTGTAAAGCACTCTATTATGTAGAGGTAATAAATAACGATGAATGAGAAATCACTGCTGCCCTCAAGGAACTTACATTAAAAATAATTATATCTAACGACCTGAAGTGGCTTCCTGAAATGAACGCGTTTTAAAGTTATTTGTGTGCCTTCAAACACAAATGCCTAGAAATAATGCACTCAGTGCCATTTATGTTGTTTTAATATCTTTTATGCTTTTGAAATCTTGGGAGGCATAAAAGAAAGCACTGTCTAATGAGTATTTTATGGGCTCCTCTAATAGTTAAAAGACCTGGTCTGTTTGGCTTCTAGAAATTTTTTTTTTAATTTCTGGAGGATCAATGGACAAAATGGAGAGTATGCAAGACTTTATATATTTTATTTAGTATATAAGCATATGATATGAAAACAGGATTGGCCAAAAGTAGGTGTATAGTTGTATGGAAAAGAATATAATAATTAACAAATAATAATACAAGATTAAACTCTATGTTTTGCATATTCACAACTGCAAACCAACTCTTGCCCCGCCTTGTATTATGTAAAAATCTGTGGCCCGGTGCACAAATTCATGCACATTGAAAGGAAATTAATTAGAAGAACTATTTTAATATTGCCATTCTCCCTTTCTCTATAAATAGAAGGGTCAACCAAATTCGTGATCGACAATGACAGATCAAAACGCATGTGTGTTAGAGAAGGTTCCAGGTTATTTGTGGGCTAGACAGGCCACAGCCAGTGTCCACTCCATGGTGTGTTGACCCGGTAGGAATCAGTCCTACAACTGGAGAGGTTTCTTAGTGTCTCCAAGACTTAATCCAGATCTCAGAGCAAGAATAGCTCTTCTTCTCATGGTGGAGGTCCACCATAACCTTGGTAGGAAATCAGAACATGCGTCAAAATCTTAATTTTTGTATTACAATGATCAGAAAATAAAATATTTGGATCTGATAAGCCAATCAAGTATGCAGATTTCAAGTGTCATCAATCTTAGAATATTTTTTATCTAAAGTTCTTAAACAAGCCGAAACTGGTTTGGCTCAGTGGATAGAGCATCGGCCTGCAGACTCAAGGGTCCCGGGTTCGATCCCGGTCGAGGCCATGTACCTTGGTTGCAGGCACCTCCCCAGTATGGGGTGTGCAGGAAGCGGTTGATCGATGTCTCTCTCTCATTGATGTTTCTAGCTCTCTGTCCCGCTCTCTTCCTCTCTGTAAAAAATCAATAAAATATATATTTAAAAAAATTAAAGTTCTTAAACAAGAACAATTTAACAGTTTAAAAAAGTCAGTAAATTTTGAACATTTTGCCTCCCTTGAAACACAGATAAGCCCATCTGATTCGCATATTAACAGAAGCAATTCTGTTAAAGCAGAGGGAAATTTTTCATCTTCTAAGAGCCCTAGTTTTTCTGACTCAGGCCAGTTATGAAAATACTATATATGAAATGAAGGAGTAAATCAAAAGTTTGATAGATGGTGGAGCTGTTTTGTAGTGACTACTTAAACAGATGAGTGGAAGCCATTTCTTAATTGTGGTTAAAGACATACCTTTTCCCTTAAGCCTGACTATATGTACTAAAATATTTGTATTTTGCTTTTAACTTAGGCTGTTACTTTTATTACTAAAACAGGTAGAGAGACCTATTGTAATGAATAATCATTAGAGATTCCATGTAAAGTAACTCATGTAAGCCCTACATATTTGCATGGATGATAGTATTGTTTAAAAACATAGTATTGCCTGACCATTGTGGCCCAATGGTTGAGTGTCCACACATGCACCAGGAGGTCATGGTTCTATTTCTGGTAGGGGCACATACCCGGGCTTGCAGGTTCTATTCCAATAGGGGGCGTGAAAGAGGCTGCCAATCACTGATTCTCATCATTGATCTTTCTCTCTGTCTCTCCCTCTCCCTCCCTCTTTCTGAAATCAATAAAACATATTTAAAAATAACTAAAAGAAAATATGATATTTATCTATGTTATTTTATTATAGTAGCAGTATATATAGTAAAGTATGTAAATCTCAGAGATAGATTGTGGATCCTGACAGATGCATGTGCTCAAGTAACCAACATGCTAATTGAGATTTAGATCATTTGATCACCTAGAAAGTTCACTCATGCTCTCTGCCTGTCAGTCTCCCTCACCCAACCTGCCATAGGCCAGCACTGTCCTGGTTGATACCTTCGTGGGTTAACTAAGTGCCTTCATTAAAAAATGCCTCACAGAGCCCAGCAAGCATGGCTCATGGTTGAACTTCAACCTATAAACCAAGAGATCATGGTTAGAGTCTGTGGTCAGGGTACATGCCTGGGTTGCAGGCTCAATCCCCAGTGTGGGTGTGCATGAGGCAGCTGATCAGTGATTCTCTCTCATCATTGATGTTTGTCTCTCTCCATCTCTTCCTCTCTGAAATCCATAAAAGTATATTTTTAAAAAGTGTCTCAGAGTGGGACAGAAATTATGGTGAATAGTGAATACTTTTTTGTAAAGTATATTCCTAACACAGACTCTTCAAATTATAAAGCAGAACTATTTCAGATCTGAGAAATATCCAAAGTTGAATTAGAAAAAAGAAGAAACATTTGATTTTCTATTTGATTCTATTAAAAATACCTGCTAATTAAATATCAAAACGGTATTTTTTTTCAAAAGTGGTACCAGTAGTAATGGGCTTACAAAATAAGTACAAGGACCTGTAGCCCGTAAAACCTCCAGCAAGAAGCTCCTTTGCACAAAGACAGAGGTAGAACAATACATTTTTAAATTGAATGTTAACTAGGAATATAAAGTATAATTAGATTTTAAACTCCAGAATCGCAGATAGTGTCTCATTTAATTTTGCATGTCCTGTAGGCCCAAGTCATAGAAAACAGCTGGTCATCAAAAATTTGTCTTGCCTCAATATCTGTCTTCCTCTTCGGTGTGAACCCTTTCTGATGCCCCCACAGCCCCCCCCCCAGAAGAAGGAGAAGGAGGCCTTGTGTTGGCACTCTCTGGTGACATGCGTGGACGAGAATGGCGCCGTGTGCTGGAACGAGAGCATTGGCTCCATCTGCATCAAGGGGTGGGCACTTCAGTGTCAGTAAGGACCAGGCTAAAGTGTCAGAAGGGAGCAAGCCGGTGGGAGCCAGTGAGCGCATGGCTGGTTAAACTGGGCTCTCTAATCGGCCAGGTCAGCGTTAGCCATCAAACACTGTCACCATAGCGACCTAGGGGACCGGTCTTCTCAGGGGATTGTAGTCTGTTAGGAATAAACGAACTCTCAGAGGAAGGTGCCACACCAGGAAGAACTTAATTTCTCTCTCTTCCCGCCCTTTGGTGTCTGGTGCTTCTGAGTCACCAAACCTCCAGGTAAACAAGAGGGTTGGGGGATTCGGTGATGGAGTCTGGGGGAGCCAGCCACCCTGGAGGCAGAGCAGAGAGAGAGAGGGAGAGAGCAGAGCTCTGGGGCCAAATAGACTTATTGGCACGAGGTCTAAGCCTTTTCTTTGTGAAAGAGGGAAAGTAGACAGCACTGGCTTAGCTGTGTATTTCTCCATCTTGTTACAGAACACTGCTAGGCTTCAATTTTTTTAAAATGTATTTTATTGATTTTTTACAAAGAGAAAGGAGAGAGATAGAAAGTCAGAAACATTGATGAGAGAGAGACATCGATCAGCCGCCTCCTGCACATCCCACAGTGGAGATGTGTCCACAAGTAAGGTACATGCCGCTGACCGGAATCGAACCCGGAACCTTTCGGTCCGCAAGCCGACGCTCTATCCACTGAGCCAAACCGGTCTTGGCTAGGCTTCGTTTTTGATGTGTAATATTGGGAGCCATGTTGACACGTTGAAGCAGGTATATGTGATCCTCAAACATGCACTGCACTATTTGCAGTTTGCTAAATGCGTACATTTGAGTGACTGTGTACAAAGCCTGATCTGGGATGCTAAAGATTTTTCTCTACAGCCGAGGACAGAAGACAAAGACTATACCATTAGTGTTAGTAAGGACTGTGCCGGTGCGTTAAACATTTGCCTGTCTGAGCTGACTTTAGATTGGCATCATCTGTAGACAGATCTGAGAAACCGGTTTTCTCCGCAACGAGGCGTCATATTTTCTTTCTCGGGAAGAATGATGTTCGTCTTGCCGGAAAGGTTAGAATTTAGTAATTCCTGCTCACAGGTCCCCCACAATGTAATCTCATCTGTCAGTTTTTGTGAACAAATGTCACAGAAGTAAATAACCTCAGATTTGTTTCCTTAAACAGAAACAAATAAATAGCAGTGTGCCTCCGTACTGTTTGCTTCTCCAAACCAGCGTAGAATTTCTCTGTGGATTCATTTATATGCATCAGTGTCAAAACTACATCGAACAATAGAGGCAATTCCCAGAGCTCAGTGTTTAAATATTTTGCTTTTGTTTCTGTATTTCACCATATATGACTGCCCTGAAAACAAGTGGGACTCATCTTTTTTTTTTTTTTCACTTGTCATTTGAAACACCCAACAGAGATGTCCCTTGCCCTGCGGGGAGTGTATTAGTTTCCTAGGCCTGCTGTAACCAATACTGCAAACCAGAGGCCTGAAACTGCAGACAGTTCTCCTCTCCCGAGTCTGACGGTGAAAAGTCTGAAGTCGGGGTGTCTTCAGGGCCACCCCCTCTCTGAAACCTGTAGAAGATCCTTCTTTGCTTCTTACTAGCTTCCGGTTGCTACATCCTCTGTGGCATTTTCTGGCTGCAGCTGCATGCCTCCAACCTCTGTCTGCATCACCACACACCTCTCTGCGTGTCTGTCTTTAATGACCATCTTTGTGTCAGACCATCTGTCCTGCTGGAGTGACGTCTGCTCCATCCTGACATCTCTGTGCTGAGGTTCAGAGAGTTAGGACTTCAGCACACCTTTTTGGGGTGACAATCCATAGCAAAGCATAAGCACTGCCATTTTAAGCATCTATCTGCATGTGAACCGAGGTAGTTCTCATAAAAGTTTTCTGTTATCCTTCTATTTTTCTAACCCGGACAAATTCCACTTCTGGTGTGCACTTAAATATATTTTGCTTGCATTTAACTAATTCAGATACAACCTGTTGAAATGTAAACAAGTGAAATAGCAAGTATTTTTAAATGTGTTCCGTAATCAGAAACTACTCGAATTGTCTACTGCACATCCCATTCTATTGACACATTATCTTGGTATTAGAAATAATTTACTTAGAGTTTAAGGAAGAGACATCAGAGGACAAATTAGGATAGAATAATATTAGGGTAAGAAGGTTGGTTTAGAGCAGCGGTTCTCAACCTGTGGATCGCAACCCCTTTGGGGGTCGAATGACCCTTTCACAGGGGTCGCCTAAGACCATCAGAAAACACCTATTTCCCATGGTCTTAGGAACCAACACACCGCTCCTCGGTGTAGCAAAGTGTAGCCATGTAGTTTACTGTTGTCATATGAAGACTGTTACCCATGCTACACCACGATTCAAGACAAAATTTCATTTATTTGTAATTAGAAATAAATATTTCACAATATATAATTACATATTGTTTTTGTGATTAATCCCTATGCTTTAATGATGTTCCATTTGTAACAATGAAAACACATCCTGCCTATCAGATATTTACATTACAGTTCATAACAGTAGCAAGATTACAATTATGAAGTAGCAACGGAAATAATTTTATGGTTGGGGGTCACCACAATGTGAGCAACTATATTAAAGGGTCGCGGCATGAGGAAGGTTGAGAACCACTGGTTGAGAGTAACACCATAGTTCAGACTAGAAATAATGGGGCCTAATGTCAACTTAAACATAGAGAAATGGAAAGCAGGTGACACAGTATTGCACAGGACACTTCGTGTTGGTATATATTGTTGCTAGTAAGAGATGTGCCTTAGCCAGGGATCTTCTTTGAAATTACCAATTCTCTTTTTTTTTTTTTTAATATTTTTATTGATTTTTTACAGAGAGGAAGGGAGAGGGATAGAGAGTCAGAAACATCGATGAGAGAGAGACATGGATCAGCCGCCTCCTGCACGCCGCGCCCCCTATTGGGGATGTGCCCGCAACCAAGGCACATGCCCTTTACCGTAATCGAACCTGGGACCCTTCAGTCCACAGGCCGAGGCTCTACCCACTGAGCCAAACTGGTTTGGCAGTATCTGCATTCTGAACCTAACTGGTTGACTCACTTTACAACAAAATAAAACCAAATGTGCTTTTTCCAGAGGGCTTTAAGAAGACTAGGAGTTTCACAATATTATATACAGACCGGGTCTGGTACAGACTCAAATTATCCATCCTACAGAGGACCAGGACATCGTGAGCCATTCTCAAGGGAAAACAGATAATCACCATCTGAAAGCTGCAGGATGATCTAATGTTAGAATTATCGACACATAACTGTGCTTCCTGGGATAGTGTAGTGCTAAATTCCCTTTACATTGATGAAAACTTAGTATTTTTTCAACAGAGATACAGATTTTATTATAGGAAGTAAGTTAAAATGGTAGAATTGAAAAATAAAGTATCTGAATTTAAAAAAATGGGCACAATAGCAAAATGGCTATGCTGAGCAAAAACTCAAAGGACTTAAAGACAGGAAGTAGAAATTATTCATGGGTAGAAGAGGAAAAAATTTTGAACAAAATAAAACTCAAGGGACTGTGATTTGCTACCAATTTAAAAAGTTTTATCCCTTACATTTAACTAATTTTTCCCTTTTATGAAATATTCCAATGACATAAAGTTAGACTTTGTGATATTGTATTTTTATTATTTTATAATTAGTTTCATAAATCCACAAGGCTTTAAATATCTATATAATAAAAGCCTAAGCAACCATTACAGCAGAACGACCGGTTGCTATGATGTGCACAGACCAGGGGGCAGATGCTCAACTCAGGGACTGCCCCTGGGTGGTCAGTGCGCTCCCACAGGGGAAGTGCTGCTCAGCCAGAAGCCAGGCCCACAGCTGGCGAGTGTAGCAGGGATGGCGGGAGCCTTTCCTCTGTGCAGTGCTAAGGAGCAGCGAGCAGGCAGGTGGTAAGGAATGAGGACACAGATTGCGAGATCAGGCCCAAGCCAGCAGTCAGACATCCCCCGAGGGGTCTCCAACTGCGGGAAGGCACAGGCCAGGCTGAGAGGCCTCACCCCTCAGGGCATGAATGTTGTGTACCAGGCCTCTAGTTAATTATTAACTGCTAAATCCTAATGATAGACAGCAGTACTGTACTCGCGCAGCATGAACTAGAGAGCATGAAACAACTAATTAAAGTTCCTGTCCTCCAATAAAGAGAGACTAGATTAGAAAAGAAAAAAATAAAAAAGGATAACCAAGGAAAAGATGCTGGTTTGTTTTTTGTTTGTTTGTTTTCTGTCTCAAACTGCAACCTGGCTGAAGGAAAGGCAATGTCTCTTAAAAAAAAATTACAGCCAGCCGAGACCAGTTTGGCTCAGTGGATAGAGTGTCAGCCTATGGACTGAAAGGTCCCAGGTTCGATTCCAGTCGGGGGCATGTACCTTGCTTTTGGCACATCTCCAGTGTGGGGCATGCAGGAGGTGGCTGATTGATGTCTCTCTTATCAATGTTTCTGACTTTCTATCCCTCTCACTTCCTCTCTGTAAAAAATTAACAAAATATATTTTTAAAAAAATTACAGCCACAAGGTCTGCACTCACAATCAACTGGGTATCTAAATGTATGCTACTTCCATTACTATGGAAACCTCAAGTTGGAAATAATAATGAAAATGGGGTCTCTGGTAGTAGCTTTCCTGTGCTGGGGAGTCTGGAGAGGAAATCAGTAATTGTTTTATCATTTCTTTACCCGGACGATGGTACTCAGGTAACTGACATTCTGCTCCATATCTGCGTTGTGATCTACAACAGATCAGAGCAGCATAACAATAACAGAACAAAGAAAACCATAGACCCTGTAGTCCTAGGCATGTTCTGGCGTGTGTAAGCCTGTTACCTGGCTTTCTTGGTTTAAGGAAAGAGTACAGTCATCAGAGGCACCCTAAGACTGATGTGGCAACAGCCATGTTCCCCTAACCCCGCTGGCTGCTCCGTGTCCAGTCTCTAACTCCTGGACCCGTTGCCGTCCTTTAGAAGAAGCCACATCATTTATTGTCTACACATTCACTTAACCCAGATTTTTCTCGAGGTAATTAGAGGATTTCCAAGCCCCCCCCCCATTATTCATTGGGGGGCTCATAAATCCTTTTGTAGTTTCAACTGCCTTTCCAGGTTTGAGCTGCTCGTAAGGTCTTCATTCTTCCGCATCACACCCTCAGGGTGCGGAGCTGAGAGCGCATGAATCTTCAGCCCTCACACTGCAGTTCCCACATTACCTGCACGCACAGCCGTGCTTCTGATAAATGCGTATCGATAATGTTCTTGGTTGCATGGCTATATCCTGTTACACAGATGTAGGTGCATAGGTGCATGTAAACTATCACAGCCATGACTTGGGTTTAGTTTGGTTTTCATTTTATTATGATGGGCTTTTATAGGCTGAGTTTGAGGTTCACACACCTGGCCATCTATTGATCTCTCTGTCAGTCTCTGAATCGAGCTCACTCTTTCGATGCATTCAAGTTATTTTCTTTCTAGTCTTCCTGCCTCAGCTAACACCCCTTTGTAGGTTTTTACCTCAATAGCACAGTGCTGACGAATATTGTTATACCTGTGTGCGTGCGTGCACGTGTGTGTGAGTGTGTGCGTGTGTTCTTGTTGGTGTTTTCTGATATGAATTTGATGCTTTTGCTAAGCCACTGTGATGGCAGTTTGTCTGGCCCCTGGCCATATCCCTGACTGCAAATGCAGGATTGTGGTCCCTGAAGGGTGAATAAAGGGACCTCCCCATCCTCCCTGATTATTTCACTCTTTTTTTAAAAATATTTTTTTATTGATTTTTCACAGAGAGGAAGGGAGAGGGATAGAAAGTCAGAAACATCGATGAGAGAGAGACATCGATCAGCCGCTTCCTGTACGCCCCCCACTGGGATGTGCCCGCAACCAATGTATGTGCCCCCAACCAGAATCGAACCCGGGACCTTTCAGTCCGCAGGCCGATGCTCTATCCACTGAGCCAAACCGGTTTCGGCTATTTCACTCTTTGCTGCTACTTTACAGTCAGTATCAAAATAGACAAACTCTCCAACCCAGAGCAGTTACGGTGATAGAAATATGGAATTCCCGACTGTCACCTGACCTGCAAAGACAAGAGAGACTGTCACCTAAGAAATGAAGAGCACAGAGAGCAGGCCCGGTGACACCATGTAAGCACCCGGAAGAGTAAGCGAGCAGAGATCAGTAAACCAGGGAGCAGAGCCTGGGACACGCCATCCGGTCCAGGCTGGTTTAAACCCAGCTGTGCCCAGGACTCCTCAGCCGTGTGGGTACTCCTCCCCTTCAGCTATTTAAGATCGGGTTCCTGTCACTTGCTATCAAAGGTTCAGAATAATACTGTAATGATTTTTTTTGTTTTATTTCTGAACAGAATACAATACTCCCAGCATCTGCCTAACCTCCTGCCCCATCTAGTCTCTGCCCTTTCTTAGAGTAACTATAATGCCATTTTTCATTTCTCTGACATTTTATTATGAAAGTCTTCAAGCATACGGAATCCTTGAAAAGGTTTACAGTGGACTTACATAGCCACCACCTAGATTCTACAGTTAACGTTTTCCTGCGGCTGCTTTAGCACACCCCGGCCATCTATTGATCTCTGTCAGTCTCTTAATCGAGCTCACTCTTTTGATGCGTTCAAAGTGTGTTGCTGACATCATCTCACGTCCTTGCAAATTCCTCAGCATGTGGAGCCTTTGCAGAATCCATATTTTTTAAAAAATATATTTTATTGATTTTTCACAGAGAGGAAGGGGGAGAGATAGAAAGTCAGAAACATCGATGAGAGAGAGACATGGATCAGCCGCCTCCTGCACGCCCCACACTGGAGATGTGCCCACAAGCAAGGTACATGCCCCTGACCGGAATCGAACCTGGGATCTTTCAGTCCGCAGGCCGACGCTCTATCCACTGAGCTAAACCGGTCTCTGCAGAATCCATATATTTTTTCAGGAGAAACTTGCACGAAATGAAGTGTAGAATCAATCCTTGGACTCCTTCGGAGGCAAAGACGCTTCTGTTTTGCTTGCCCGGTGGTTGAATGGGTTGTCTAAAATGAACCAGAGTCATCAGAAGTTCTGAAAAACACACAGAAGTAAAGGCAGTGACTCCCCGAAGTAGCAGTGATACAGGCTTACTGTGCACACATCAAAACGACAGTGTGGCCGAGACTGGTTTGGCTCGGTGGATGGAGCATCATCCTGTGGACTGAAAGGTCCCAGGTTCGATTCTGGTCAGGGGCATGTACCTTGCTTGCGGGCACATCTCCATTGTGGGGCGTGCAGGAGGCGGCTGATCGATGTCTCTCATCGATGTTTCTAATTCTCTATCCCTCTCCCTTCCTCTCTGTAAAAAATCAATAAAATATATTATAAAAAAAAACAAAACAAAAAAACGACAGTGTGCAAACCGAGGTCACCTAAACCAAACGCGGAGGCAGCTCAGAGACGCATGGTTACAAAGCAGCCTGCGTGGTGCGGAGGCAGCCACTCCCTTCTTCTGTCATCGGTGACTGTGCTAGAACTTTCTTCACTGGAAGAGAAGTGGTCACCGGTTGCCTCACATTAGTTTTCAGTTTCCCTTATGCTTCTCAGAGGCAGAGTTACCCAGGTCAACTTAGCCTGCCTCCTCTCGCCAAATCCGCTGAATTAGGCTGTGCTTGGCTGACCCGGTTTCATCTGCTCACCTGCCTTCAGATCTGCTCTCCATCTGTGTTTGTCGCCAACAAGGGAGAGGGGGCGATGTGTCAGCTGTATTTTTAAGCCCTTAATGGTGCCATTTCACATAATGATCACTCTGTCTTTTCCCCTCATTAAGTAATCTGGGGAAAAGTCAAGAATACTTACACCGAGTATTACCCAATCGTGTTTAATTACATTAGGTGTTAAGCTGACCCGAACCTGCCATTTGCAGGTAATGATTCTCTATAGAAAAATCTTCTCGGGGTGACTCCTTTCAGAGTCTCAGCAGACGCCCAGGCTCCTCAGAATCAGTCTTCATTCTGTTTTATGCACTCTTTTCTGTTTCTGTCCTTTCTGTCCAAAGATGACCAGGAAAGCAATGGGTCCTTTGAGAAATTAAAATTACAGTCTGCAGTCCTCTGTTTAATATTTGGAAAGGGGTCAGAAAAATCATTACTTCATACATAAGTCAGTTTTTGCTTTATTGAGTGAATGATTAAATTCAAATTATTTACATGTTTATTTTCACCTGTGCTTTTCTTCTGAGTTAAACTTTCTAACAAGTGCAATCCTCTATAATAAAGAGGAAATATGCAAATTAGGCCTCACAACATGGCTGCCTACGACCAGGCCAGCAGGGGGTTTAGTGAGGGACGACCAAACGACTGACCAAGCAGGCTGGGTGGGATGACCAGGCCGGCAGCGGGGGAGAGTCGTGAAGGGCAACCAGGATGGCAGGGGGTGCAGCTGTGGGTAACTAAGCCAGCAGGGGGGGTCAGTTGGGGGTGACTAGGCTGGTGGCTGGTGGGGGCAGTTAGGGACAACCAGGCTCGCAGAAGGGGACAGATAGGGGTGATCAGACCAGCATAGGGGGCAGTAAGAGGCCAGCAGGGGACAGTTAGGAGCGAGCAGGCCACTGGAGGGGCGACAGTTAGGAGTTTTCAGGCCAGCAGGGAGGGGGCAGTTGGGGGCAACCTGGCCGGCACCGGGGGGACAGTTAGGAGTGATCAGGCTGGCACACACAGACAATGATGGGTGATCAGGCTGGGCAGGGGTGGGGGGAGTTAGAGGCAACCAGGCAGGCAGGCAGGTGAGCAATTAGGAGCCAGCGGTCCAGGATTGTAAGAGGGATGTCTGATTGCCAGTTTAGGTCTAACCTATGGGATCTGGCATAAAATGGCAGTCAGACATCCCCAAGCAGTCCCAGATTGGAGAGGGTGCAGGCCGGGCTGGGGTGACCCCCACTCCCTGCATGAATTTTGTGCATCGGGCCTCCAGTATAGTTATAACAAGAATGTTTTGAGAGCAGGCTGAGTTGATACATGCAGTGAATTTTTGAACCAGTGGATAACCCGTGTCACTTTGTCATCAGTAGGAAGTGTGTCCCATGCTATCCTATACATTCACATCCCACGCCCTGATCCTGTTCCTGGCAGAGATGTCACCAAAGTTGGATGTGAGGTGACACATGACCTAGTGGGAAATAATTTCATAGCCACATGCCCACTCCCTGTGCTGTTCTATTGATTTCTGGTCAGTGGCCACTGACATGGAAAGGGTTGGTTTCTGAAGTAGCCGCTTTCCCACTGAGGCGGGCTGTGAAGGACTGAGTGAGAGCGTTTTGGGGTGAGGCCAACCCGGATCGAGTCAGCACTGTCCTCACTGGTGTCACCGTGCATGTCCCTGGCCCCGGCACTGCAGTTACTTTGAGGAGCAGGGAGAGCAATGCCTGTCGACTGACTAAACAGAAAGGGCCTCAGCAAATAAAGAGGAAACAATAGCAAAGTTGCTAGTAAGGACACGTGTCATTGTCATTTCAGCAATAGCAGCTTCTGAAATCTTTTTCAGGGGAAGTCCATGTATGTGGTATCTGGGGCTGATCTAGGTTGGGAGGGCCGAAGCTTGTGGGATTGCGGGTGTCTTCTTTAAAAACAATTCCAAAAGTCACGTTGAGCGAAAGGGGTGCAGAGTCCCGGAAGAGGCCACACCAGCTAAGGAGACAGAAGCCTACGCTCTGTTTCCTTCCCGGGAAGAGGCAGCAAGGAAAGCGGCCGGGCTTGGTGACCCTGAAACCCCGTGCCTTGGTGCCGATCACCATTCCCCCTCTGAGGAGTGGGCTAGATGGCCTGTCTCCAGGATGTTGGCGCTTTACTGTATTTACATTTAGAAAATGACACAGAACTGAGCACATCTGTCCCCTGAAGTCCTCTGACTCGCAGGAGCTTTGCCGACAGATACTTTCTGGGACTTTAGTGACAGGTATTCACCAACTTCCGCCTTTAGTGACACTGAAGTTTGGAGAGAAATCAAAGGGGAAAAGGAAGGAGAATTGGGAGCTGAGACTGGTGTTGAGACGGATGCAACAGGTTCAAGCGTCAGTTCCACCCAGTCTGACAGACGTGGTCTCTCAGACCGGAATGAGCCAGACCAGGGAGGTGGGAGAAGGCTCCGAGGGAAAGCGGCTTGAGCTTGGCTCTAAACGGGGGTTTGAATCCCTCTAATTCAGCGGTTCTCAACCTATGGGTCGCGACTCCTTTGGGGGTCGAACGACCCTTTCACAGGGGTCGCCTAAGACCATCGGAAAATGCAGATACTTACATCACGATGCATCACAGGAGCAACATTTCATGGTTGGGGGTCACCACCCCATGAGGAACTGTACGCAAGGGTCGCGGCCTTAGGAAGGCTGAGGACCACTGCTCTAACTATTCACCTCTTGCTACCCCACCCCCAAATCAGGCCTCCCTCCTCTGGAAAGAATTGCTGGAGCAGCCCCCCAAGATCTCTCCAGCGCATCATAACAGAGGGCCCTTCTCTCTCCACACCGCCCCCGCCAGCTCAGGAACCGGAAATGCAGGCACATGGACATGAGGGTGGCTCTGGCTGGTTTGGCGCAGTGATAGAGTGTTAGCCTGCAACGGAAGGGTCCCGGGTTCAATTCTGGTCAAGGTGGCAGTTTCCCCAGCCCTGGCCAGGGGGCGTGCAGGAGCTAACCAATCGCTGTGTCTCTTTCCTATTGATGTTTCTGTCTGTCTCTCTCACTCTCTCAAAAACTCAATGGAAAATTATCCTTGGGTGAGGATTACCCTCCCTTTCCCCCCAAAACAGTGATTGTGAAACACACAGCGTTTTAAAAGATGCAGAGAGCCATGCCAGGGACTGGAAGGCCGTGTCCACTGACAGGGTGAGGAAGTGAGGGTCAGTGCCCGGCTCCCCATCTCCCTGGCAGAGATAGACGGACGGAGGGGAGGTGGGGATCCATCCCGCCCCTCCATCCCTGGTGGCAGAGCGCTTGTTGTTCCATTCTCCCCGCCGTTCTGGAAACTTCTAATTACATCTCCGCTCCTCTCACCCACTGCGCATAAATACTGTAATTTGTACATGTTTGTTGCACAGGTATTTAGAAAATTATAGTCTCCCTTCTGTTGAGATATTTTAGAACTGCACATCTCACTCTGACACAAGAAACAGACGTTATTTAAAGTCATATGGTGGGAATTAAGATCCGTGTATTGAAATTGCTCCTTTCACAAAGGAAGCATACTGTTGGCCACCTTGAGGGCACTACCCTTCTAAAATAATTAAGGAGACTGTTCGATCAGTGTGATACATTGGTTACTAGTCACCCCTCCCCAATGTATATGTGACTTTTGATTGATGTGGACATCTTTTATTTTTTTAATATTTTTTATGGATTGATTTGTTGTTCCACCTATTTATGCATTCATTGGTTGATTCCTTTTATAATTTTAACAGTTTTTTTTCATATATATCTTTTTAATTGATTTTAGAGAGGAAGAGGGAGACGGATAGAGAGAAACATCAGTGATGAGAGAGAATCATCAAAGTGGCTGCCCCCTGCACGCCCTCCACTTGGGATCGAGCCCATAACCCAGCATGTGCCCTTGACCGAAACTGAACCTGGGATCCTTCACTCCACAGGCTGATGCTCTTTCCATTGAGCTAAACCAGCAAGGGCTGGTTGACTCCCATATGTGCCTTAACGAGGGATTGAACTCACACCTTAGCATCTGAGATGAAGAGACGCTTTTGAAGGTGCCCGAGGTCTCCCCGAACGGCAAACCGTAGGGCACAAGCGGTTAAGCAGGTGGCAGAGCAGAGAGAAGCTGCCGACCGCTGTCCCCAGGACACACACCCTGGAGGAATTGCTTGTGTGCTCACTGTCTTCATAGGGAAGCGGCTGTAAACTTGACCATTTTTCCTCCACAAAATCATAGAGAAAAAGAAACTAGGTGATGGGAGAGATGTTGAAAGTAGTGATACCACTAAATGTTGCAGTGGCTTTGTCTGGGAAAAGGTAAAATCCTCATAGAAAGTGTGTGCTGAACTCCAGGAGCGCACAGATGGGAAGGAAAGATTCTGGGTCTTTCTGCAAACTCACCCTTGGACATTGCAGTTCCTGGGTGCAGCCACTAGGGGGCACTGGTGGGCGCTGGTGCCAGCGTGATGCAGTGATGCGGTGAAGACGGGTTTTTGCTGTGTGGCACAGGCAGAAGGCCCAGCCTTGCCGTGTTTATGAAATCTGCTGCTTTTTATCCGAGTCACAGAGGCAATCTAGGAGAGCTCATTAATTTCGACTTCGGTGACTCCCATTGTTTCATAATTTTGAAAGCAGCCCCGCAGTCTTTCCTTCGGAGGCGCTCTGAAGATGGTTTCTGTAAGCAAATGAGGAGGGAACAGCAGTTGCTGGGGGACTTTTCCAGAAGCCTTCACAGATGGGGCTGCTCAGTCACCATCAAACGACTCGTAGTCCCCGCTTCCTGGCAAAGCCGTCTTCTGTTCATTCAAACCACGCCCGCATCTTCATTTTCACACACGTCTCCGAGGCGTCCTTCCAGAGATTGGCTATTCCAACATTCGGTGATTTCCAATAATCCAATTGCGTGTTTTTCTTCAAAGCGGCCATGCCAAATTGTAAACTTGACCATGATCAGCCACCACTTACCATTTTGCCTCTGAGTTGGCCCTTCCACAGCTAGAGAGGAAGGGGGAGAGGGAGAGAGAGAGAAACATCAGTGATGAGAGAGAATCATCCATCGGCTGCCCCCTGCACGCCCCCCACAGGGGACCTAGCCCATAACCCAGGCATGTGCACTGACTGAAATTGAACCTGGGGTCCTTGTAATGCTGTCGCAGAGAGAGCTGCTGGTCTGGGCCCTGCACCTGCCCGTTCTCTTTCTCTCTCTCTTCTGTGTCCCGCACGTCCCCGTGGCCAGCTGGTGCCCTTAGCCCGCGCCGGGCCTGGCTGCAGGGCATGGGACAGCATTCCTGTGTCTCCAGCCTGTGGAAGCCCGTGCCCCATTTCCTGGAGCTCCTCCTTCCTGCCGGTGAGCAAGGACGAGGGAAAAGCCGAAGGGCCCCCGGGGTCTGAGCCGCTTCCTCCCTGAAGCACCCGAGGCACCAAGTCCACCAGCAGGCACCTGCTTTCCGAGCTCCAGGTGCTATGACCGGGACGCCTGAAAACCTCGGTGTCACTGTGCCTGGCCTGCGGTTAACAGGAGGATGGGGGGGGGCAGGAGAGGCATTGAAGGGTCACTGTGACCCGCTCAGGCCACGGGCATTCTCTGTCCTACGTCCTGATGCGCCATCTCCCGCCACCGGGTGGCGCTCCCGCAGCCCTGGCAGAGGCAGAGCAGATACGGAGGCTGAACTTGGATTTTCCGGTGATTAACTTTCTCGCGTGCAGTTTGAGGTGATATGACTCTGTTCACCGTCCGAGAATGGCAGGCCGTTAAAATCGCCACCTTCGTGTAGCTTTTATCGCATCTCTCTTCCTTTTTTGGCAGCCCGTGCAGTGTATGCGTTTTTATTATCGTTAATAACAGCATCGCCCTGTGGAGACATGGAAACCACAGCACCTCGGACCTTGTAGCTGACAGTGAGGTCACGCAGACAGTTGGACCAGAGGCTTATGCATCCAAACGAATATAATGTCTGATGCCATTACATTGTAAAGAAATGGTATTAATGGTAAGAGGATTTAGAAACTTAGTGTAAGAAGCCAATCAATGCTCCAGTATTGGATAGCTACCAATCACTACCGTTCTCCAAACAAAACGATCCTCCTGTTACAAATAAAAATAATCGCCTGTGCTAAGGCACTTTTCTAAGCCACTTCCTTAACATCTCAGATGACCTTAACATGGATCATGCCTCCAACAAGCGAGAGGTCTGCATGCCGATTGCAAGGGAGTGCGCATGCTCTTAAGCTATCATCCAGCGGGAGAATATGGCCTCCCAGTTCCTTGGAAAATACAGGCAGCCAGCTTGCTTTCTTCATTGGAAATGCAGTTTATTTATATGCACTCCACTCAGACAGACATCTTTCAAACAGAATATTGGGAGCATATTGAAAAGTCTGTGAAATACAGAAGCAAATGTGTCTGGGGAATTTTCTTTTCCTTGAACCAGTAAATGTAGAAACGCGTGATACAGTACATTTGTATAATTAGATCTTGCAAGTTATTGTGGTTTGGGCCATTGTTCAGGTTTGGAAGATCCTTCGCTTTAAATGGGTTCAGAACCCCATTTTCAAAATGGATTTCTCTCTTTCACACGAAGAGTCTCTTCAGCCCCGGCAAGGGGGCTGGGTTGCTTGGAGCATCCTCCCACACCTCAAAAGGTTGTGGTTCGATTCCGGGTCAGGGTGCATAACTGTGCTGCAGGTTCAGTTCTTGGTCAGGGCACATCCCAATCTGTGTTTCTCTCCCTCCCTCCCTTTCTTTCTGTCTTTCTCTCTCCCTTTCTTCCTCTCTCTCTTTTCCTCTCTACAAAACATATCCTCAGGCGAGGAGTCAAAAGTAATAATAAAAAAAGAATTCTTTCAAAATGAAACACCGGACAAATGTCGACATTGGGAGCATAAGAAGCAGCTCGGAAAGTGTTTTATTTATAGAAAGCTCTACGCGTTATTGTCAGCGCCTTTCTTTTCTCCAAAGAGCAGGACATGATGTCCACTGCCCCGTGGGATGCTGTGTTCCCAATGACCACGTGCCACAGGGAGTCCCTTCTGTGGGAACGAAAGTGCCCAGCGGTTGTCCCCTCGAAGCTGGGCGTGCGGAGCCACACAAAGCAGAGCGCCTGACCCTCCCGGCTGCGCGGTGCCAGTGCGGCTGGATTGTGCGGAGGCCTCGAGGAGAGCTCAGTGCCGTGGGGGGTCCCCGCCTTGTGTTGGACGGAGGGGTGCGCGGAACAAAGCAGCTGGAAATTAATTAAGCGGTTTGTCTGCCTTACACAAAGCGACAGAATGCGATGCTGCGTGTTAAAGCGTTCCATTGAGTTGGTTTTGATGAGAGAAAAGCCAGGCTGAGTAAAATGAAAGCAAAAATTAAAAAAGCATGAAGAAGTGGGGGAAAAGGATGATAATGCCAGATACGCTGTAAAATTAGCTTTTCAAAGATCGCACGTACATAGTTTCCCTTTTCAACTTTTTGAGGATGCACCATAGTCCAACCTTTTTTATGGAGCAAAATTGCTGCTCACTTTAGGTAAGACTGGATTTTCTGGCGTATAAGACGACTTTTTAAACCAGGGAAATCTTCTCAAAAGTCAGGGGTCTTCTTATATGGGGTGTCATCTTATAGGGTGGGTATATCCCAAACTGTATTTTAACTGGAAAAGTTGGGGGTCATCTTATACGCCAGAAAAATACAGTGCTACCTCAAGATACCAGTGCCCTAACATACGAGATTTTTGAGATATGAGCCGTTGAGCGAGCGATTTTTGCTTTGAAATATGAGCAACATTTGAGATAGGAGTCGTCACGCGGATCGGCCTGCTGTACACGACCCACCAGTTTACTGCGACTTGAGCGTCTCGTAGTTTCCCACGCCGCAAGGTTACGGAATGAATTAAACTCGTATCTCGAGGCACCACTGTATAATACATCCTGTCTCATTTCGTTGGCTCAGAGAGCTCCCCCATCTTCAGTGTTTGAAGTTGAGGGTCCACTAGATGGGTAAAGCTAAAGAACTGAAGGCACTGCATTGGAGGTTCCGGTACCCAGGCATGGAAAGTGGCTATTCCCTCCCCAGATTGACAGGATGCAGGCCTTGCCAGTAAGCTTCCAGCAGAGTGAATGTTTGCGAAAAGTTGCTCGTTAAGGTTTGCTGTGTCAGCCTATGAACTCTCCTCCATACAGAGCCATGGAACGGCCGTGCAAGGCTCGGTCAGAACAGTCACCAATGGGACATATTATCCTCACACTGACTGTGCTTCCAACATGGGCTTGACGGAAACCCCTCAATCATCTCGGCAGAAGGTGTCATCGACCTCATCCCTCCATAATTTAGTGCAGAGCCACTGCCTTCATTCTGGTTCTCTGCCCCTCACCCCTCCCTTCCTCTCCGCGAGTCTCGGAGTAGAGACCTCAAGACAGGCCCCAGGGGCGGAGAGGGGAACATTTGTCAAACGATGGGATTGCCTTTGACATCAGCAATGCAGCAGAACTAAAATGTGGAGAACCATTTCACTTTCAGATGTGCACTGACATTCTCAAAACACACTGTTCCGAAGCCATGACGCTCGCATTGTATTGTGTTCCAGGTGTTACTTTTTATTAGAACGTTCAGTTTGGTCTTCCTGCGGGGTTAGGCACTAAGGTGTGACAGACAAGCTCACGAGGCGTGTGAACGTCCACGTCACCGTCCAATGAGCTTCACAGGTGTCCCCCGGCGAGCCAATCACACCTCCTCAGTTCTCAAGCTGTGAACATGGGACGTCATGACTCAGTGGAATTCGTTGTAAATTGTATCCCACATTCTGCTGGCCTCGGGCCACCGGGTGATTTCAGTTTCTGTCTCACCACCCTCTCTGCTAACTAACGTGAAAATAACGGTAGTTCATATGGTTATGGGGAGGTTCGGTTAAAATTTATGTAGAGTTTTATAGCCAAGTCTATGAAGTTATGCATGGAGTCCTGCTTGTTTATCTTGCTGATATGTTTGTTGTCCAAGGAGAATCAGAACATCCTATTCCACAAAAGTATCCATGGTTTCAGAGAAAATTACAGTGAGGATGGGTAACCATCAGTATGAAATGTCCCCCTGTGATTCTAGCCAGTTTTCTAGCCGATGCTACTGGTGATCACAAAGTGTGTCTCCTTTCATGAAAACTGTTGAGGTCAACATTGGCCTCCTGCCTCCTCTCCCTGAAATCCCTCCTGATGCTCACCTGCTACCTCTCCCCCCCTGCCCTCCGGAATGCCGGATCGATTATCGCGAGGCCAGAGAGGAAAGGTCTTTCTTTCAGTCAGAGAAGGGAACAGTCCCCAGATGCAGTCTCACAGGTCTTGCCAGGGGGACTCATCCGCCTCGGCCTCTGCTGCTTGTCTTCAGCCTTCACTGCTGCGTGCATACAGGATCGCTCCTGTATGTCATTGCGGGGAAATGAGCATCCTCCAAGCGGAAGGAACGGTGCACTCAGCGTGGTCTCCAGCCAAATGTCAGAGTGACTTCTGTTCACTGTGAAGCAGGTCATGGACAATAGCAGGGATATGTGCGACTCTTACTCTATTTTTCTCCACGTCAATCGACCGAGCATCTTATGTAGCTTCTTTGTCCAGAGAAAACAGGCGGAATTATCATGGTAATTACAACAGGTGTACGCCGTGGGCAGCATTCACACCACAATGCTGCATCTAAATCACAAAGGTAATAAACAAAGCAAGGGTTGACATTAAAAGCCACTCTGCCCTTTATCCTTCTGTAAAATGAAAAAGGAAATTGGCTCCTACTTTTCAAATGCATGTTTTAGTATATTGTGCTAATGTACAAAGAAAGAGGTGCATTTACTTAGCCTGGATAATTTTACAGGATACTAGGGGGCCCGTGCATGAATTCGTGCACCTTGAAAGGAACTGGGGCCACAAGTCTGCAGTAGGCACAGGAGCGGGCCTTGGCCCATCCTCCACACCCCTGCCCGGCAAGCCCCATCCCCTGTCTGTTGACATCCCTGCTCCAGCTGCCTTCACTCCCAGATGCTGATGGTGCAGAGCAATTGGGGCCAGCAACATCAGTGGGTGTGAGCTGCAGCTGCTGCCCAGATTGCCCCTCAGGAGCAGGGGGAGGTGGAGAAGCCCTGAGGACTATCAGGACCAGCAGCCACTGCTCCCACTCACTGATGGTGCCAAGCAATCAGGACTGGCATTGGGCACAGGTGCGAGCAACAGCTCCAGTGCTGGCTACAGGTGTGAGCAGTGGCTCCAGGACTGTCAGTGGGTGCAAGCGGGGCGATGGCGATGCTGCAGCAGGTGTGAGAGGAGGCTGCCAGCCTTGATCTCCTCAGGAGCAGGGGGAGGTGGAGAAACCCTGAGGGGTGATCAGGGCTGGCACTCACTGCTCACACCCGCTGATAGCACTGAGTGATCAGGCCAGTACCTGATGCCAGCAGTGGGTATGAGCAGTGGCTCTGGCTCCCACAGCGGGTGGGAGCACTGGGCGGGACTGCGGTACATGGGAGCAAAGACTCTACAGTAACCACCAGAGGCTCGCTCCAATGACAGCAACCAGCGCCTCACCTTGATCGGGCACCTCTGTTCCCATTCACCTGCACTACCATCCCGCCACAGCTGGCACCCACCATGTTCCTTACATGCCCCCTCGAGGTCAGCGCACATCATAGCAACCGGTTGTTCGGCCATTCGGTCTATTTGCACATTAGCCTTTTATTATATAGGATGTGTGAGACTGGAGTTGTGCAAGATTTAGGGGACATAGGGAGACAGTAGGAGGGAAGTTTATTAGAGGGAATGGGGGATGGAGTCACAACCTGGGTCAGTTAGGATCAGCCTTCACCTTCCCGGGGATGAATTTTATGTTCAAAACCGCAAGGGGCAGAGGCTGGGGATGAGGGTGTTCTAGTCTGATCAGATGGAGCTTGTGTCCTGCAGAGGCATGAGGCTGGCCGTGGAGACTGGCTGTGAGCAGCCATTGTTATCCTCGGTGCTGTCTCGCTCTCGGTGCGGCTGCATCCTATTGTGCTAGAGGGTGACCACTGGCTGTTCCAGGAAATGAGGCTGGGGCCACTTTCTCGTTCAGAACTTTCTAGTCCACCTGAGCCGGATGTCCTCTACTGGCCTGTTTATACATTAGCCTAAAGAGATCTTAAAAGTAGCCTCACATCATTTGTTTTATATCTGAGAAGGCACATATCAGGGCAGAGGTCATGACCTTTGCACTGCAGTTAGAGTTCAAAACAAGAATTCATGGGTCTTGACTTCTAGTGAGTATTCTTCACACACCTGACTTCGTCTTTTAAGGCTTAATAGAATTAAGTACAGAAATGTGAACATTTACATGTATAGCGTGAAATAATATGCTTTAAAGATCTGATCGATTTTGAAGTACAAAAGGTCACTAATGTATGAGCATTTAAATATTTAAATAGGATATAATAATACATGTATTGAAGGCTTAAAATGGCCTGAGCTTTTCATGTTAATTATTCCCAACTAATAGATGGGCCAATTACTGCAGGATGAATATTCAGCGCCCTCAGTGAAATAATACAAAAGGTGAAGGTGCTCTGTACTTTTTATTTTCCTCTTTATTCGGAGAAACTAAGTGTAGTTTGCGTCTGGTAACTTTTCCTAGAGAGGCTGCTTTTGTAGCTCGGCCAGTGTGTAAAGCAGGAGCTGAGACCGGGCTGGGACATAAAAACTAAAAGCCGTGCTCGACAGCACGGTGAGAGGCAAATGGGAAGAGGGGATGGGGACTGAGCAGCCGCTCTTCCCACCTCCTGATCTGTAAAGTGAGATTTATAGTAACTACTTGTGGGGGTGCTGATAGGACTTTATTAGGTGCATCCTAAAGCCCCACTGTGGGAGCCCCTTTCCACGTGCCACATGGTTCAGGGTTACTGGTTCAGGGTTCGGGTTCTGGAGGAGGCCGCACGCAAATGAAAAGAGAGACTAGAAAATATTAATTCGGTGATATTGGGGGGCCACGCAGGAGCCTTCCTCTAGTGCAGCGGTTCTCAATCTGTGGGTCTTGACTCCTTTGGGGGTCGAATGAGACCCCCAAGGGGGTCGCCTAAGACCATCAGAAAACATAGATATTTACATCACAGTTTATTAACAGTAGCAAAATTACACTTATGAAGTAGCAACGAAAATAATTTTATGGTTGGGGTTCACCACAACAGGAGGAACTGTATTAAAGGGTCGCGGCATTAGGAAGGTTGAGAACCACTGCTCTAGTGGAAAGGACTGCCACTTGCTCTGGCCTTTTTCTCCCTTTTATTAAGGCTTTGGGACACACCCCTAGCCTTTAGGCAGGAAATAAAACAGAAATTAACATGAGACAAACAGGTAGAGGCTGCTTCAGCCAACCAAGTTTTCATCTAAACAGTGAGTGATGAGCTCTGACCTTTCAGAGCAATTAAGGTTGACCCGCCTTCTGGTCAACCATAACTGTAGCAACGAAAATAATTTTATGGTTGGGGGTCCCCACAACATGAGGAACTGCATTAAAGGGACATGGCATTAGGAAGGTTGAGAACCACTGATCTAATTCCTAGACTCGCACAAGCAACTACAGAAGTTCCTAGAATGCTTTAGTTATGTTACCAATGATGGCAGCCTCCCTTTTTTTGTTTTAAAATTAAGTTTGTCTCTATTTGATCTTCGGAAACTGGACATCTGGTATCCTTTCTAATAATAAGCCTCTTTCTTCATGGTACCTCACATTTGATTGGACTGAATTACCTGCAACAGGTTTTTAAAATAAACTTAACCCAGAGTGACTCTTCTGGAGAATGAACTCATTGAGATGAAATGACAGAAGCAGGAGAACAGAAAATGCACTTTTTGAATCCGCACTCATCCGAGTCACTGCCTGACGGTGGCCACACAGCTGGACAGCTGTGTTCCCGGGTCTTGTCTGGAAGATTCTGCATAATGATCACAGCTGCCAAGCGCCTCCAACTCTGGAGGATTGCTGTTAGAATTTGGAAACAGCAGTCTCGGTGTTACCATAAGTGAACAACAGCCCAAAATAAGAGATAGCTTCTAATTCTTACCGAGACAGAGAGAGAGAGAGAGAGAATGAATGAATGAATGAATGAATGAATAAGTAATGAATGGTGATGAGTAAATGAATTTCTTGGCTTCTGACCCTGTAACGAATCTGAGTTTTGGCTGATGGTAGTGATCAGTGAAGAAATACCTGCTACCTCATATGCTAACCAGTGTGTGAATTCTGGATCAATTCTTCTGCTCACTTACCATTCAGGTGTTAGTATTTTCTTGTCAAATTTTAAGAATTACTTGATTATATCTTATCTTTTACCGTATTTTCTGGCGTATAAGATGACCCCCAACTTTTCCAGTTAAAATATAGACTTTGGGATATACCCGCCCTATAAGATGACACCCGGTGTATAAGATGACCCCTGACTTTTGAGAAGATTTTCCTGGGTTAAAAGATCGTCTTATACACTGGAAAATAACAGTGTATTTGTTCCAATAAAATGTTTATCCATTTTTTCTTTGTCTGTTGCTGGTTTGAAGGTTTCTTTAATTATGGCCTAGCCTTGCTGTCCTGACTCACAAATATCAGGCATTGAATCATTAACATGAAAATAACAATTTTGAATGCAGTAAAGAAATTGTCCATCTTTTTCTCTCTCCTGAATTCTGAACTTAATATTTTTAATTCTTGTTTTAGAAACAATACACTTATTTATTCTGTTTTGAACAAAATAATTGTCTCCAGTTTCTAGATGCTTACCCATAGCTCTTTCTGTCTCTGATTGTATTGTCTAATTATTTGTTTACTTATTTTCTTGCTTGTTACTTATTTATTAATGATTAAATAACTAAGGCTTTTTGGGCAATTTGGTGGCATTTTTCTATTGGCCGTGGTTAGTGAAAGGGAAGGTAAAAAATGTGAATCACATGGACCTCAGCTTTATCTCAATTCACAATATGGAGGCCATAGTAAAAAATGGAACATGTGTTTTTAATTGCATATTTTAATACACTTTTCAGAGTTAATGGCATACGGTCAGGTTTAATTTTTATGAATGCTCAGCACATAAACACGATATGGATTTTAAAGTGTCTTATCTCCCCCATTAGTTTTATAATATTTTATCGTTTCAGCTAAGTGACGTGCTGCGGTTCTGCGGGACAGTGTGCCAGACTTCTCTGCGAAGAGTGTTCTGGAAGTTCAGGTAGATTGGCTGGGTTTTGTCCGCTGGGTTCCGTCCCATTTCTACCCAATCAATTGTCCAGGTTGTGGAAGGTCAGAGTTACACTTGCTCTTTCTAGTCCGGCCCTTCCAGAAATAGAAAAAAAATACAGAGAAACAAAAAAGGGAACGAAAGACAAAGCAAAAAGATCCATAACCTCTTTTGGTAATTTGGTACAACTCTAATTCTTGTTTTAGAAATGAATCACTTATTCTGTTCTGAACAAAATAATAGTTTCCAGGTTCTAGATGCTTACCCTTTGAGCAGCTAATTCCATTTTTTAAATTAAATCTTTATTATTCAGGTTATTACATTTGTTTCTCTTTTTTCCCTTCCACTCAGCTCCCAACCCTCCCTTTACCCTTACCTCCCACCCATTGTCCTTATCCATAGGTGTATGATTTTTGTCCAGTCTCTCCCTGTACACCCCTCCCTTCTTTCCCCCTGAGAATTATCAGTCCACTCCCTTTCTGTGCTCCTAATTTCATTATATTCACCAGTTTATTCTGTTGATCAAATTTTTAATTCACTTAATTTTTAAATGCACTTGTTGATAGATATGTATTTGTTGTTCATAATTTTTTATCTTTTACCTCTTTCTTCTTCCTCTTCTAAGAGTATCTTTCAGCATTTCATATAATACGGGTTTGGAGTTGATGAACTCCTTTAGCTTTTTCTTATCTGTGAAGCTCTTTATCTGCCCTTCATTCCCTTTTAACTATTTTACGTTATATTGAAGGAAATGCTTCTAAAGCTACCACCGACTCTGCCTTCTCAAACGGAAAGCGTGGTGTTTCTGTGGTGCTGCGTCTCCATGGCACCAGGCAGCGATGACTGCTCTGGGCGGTGCCCTCAGCGGCGGTAGGATGTGCACACTTGCTTGCCTGGTGGCTCTCTGGTCTAAGGTCCATGCGGATGTGTGTGAGTTTTAATTAAAATAGTATATGTAGTCACAAGATCTTTCTTGACATCCATCCATCAAAATCTTCATTTCTGGCCTTTTGTCTAGTAGGATCTGGGTCATCATTCATAATGGATATTCCCAATCTTAAAAACAAAGTTTTCATTTATCTTCATTGTATAGAGTATTGCAGTGTCCCCTCTTTTTCCCCTGCCTCCCCCTTATACCCAGCCCATAGCCCACCCCAGGCCTTTCCCACGCTATTGTCTGCGACTGGGACTATGCATAAATGCATATACAGTGGTACCTCGAGATACGAGTTTAATTCGTTCCGTCACCTTGAGGCGTGGGAAACTATGAGACGCTCGAGTCGCGGTAAACGGGTGGGTCGTGTGCAGCCGGCCGATCCGCACGATGACTCCTATCTCAAATGTGGCTCGTATTTCAAAGCAAAAATCACTCGCTCGATGGCTCGTATCTCAAAAATCTCGTATATTAGGGCTCTCCCTCTGAGATCCACCAGTCTGCTCTATGCTTGCTCGCCTCTGGACCTGTTTTGTTCATCAGTTTAATTCGGTCAATGGATTCCACATACTGAAGAAATAAAATAAGAGTTTATTTTATTAACAAAATGAGAGTTTCCTGGCCAGGACCGCTTTGCTGAATCAGTGTGCCGTGGGTGGTGGTCTCTGTCTGGTCTCCGGATCCTGCAGGCCATTATCCCGCCCGGTGCCAGACCCCATCAGATAACGGGGCCCGCTTCTCGGTGATGAAATGTGACAGCAGCTGCGGATAGGAACAGGGGGCACCAGGCCGCCGCCGATGGCGCTGCCTCTGAGAACGGGATGCACAGGCGTGTTCTGCCAGGCCTGCGGCGCGACCGACCCGGGAGCTGTGAGGGCAGGACCGGGGATGCTGCTCAAAGAACAGAGCCCCGAGGGTGACAATGAAAGGGCACGTCCATCCCCGGAACTCTGAGCAGACAGTTCCCCTGGCGGGGCGGGGCTGGGATCCATCAGGGAGAGCGCCTTTCTTCCTTTTTTTAAAAAATATATTTGATTGATTTTTTACTGAGAGGAAAGGCAAGAGAATGGAGAGTTAGAAATATCAATGAGAGATAGACATCCATCAGCTGCCTCCTGCACGCCCCCTACTGGGGATGTGCCTGCCACCAAGATACATGCCCTTGACCGGAATCGAACCTGGGACCTTTCAGTGCGCAGACCGACGCTCTATCCACTGAGCCATAGCGGTTTTGGCAAGGAAGAGCACCTTTCTTTACAGCTAAACCCACGGCTGATTCTTTCCCACCCAACCAGGAGCTGGTGGGGTTTTATCCTTTTAAAACCTCAGGGGCAGTGATGGGCAGGTGGAGCGTCTCTCTAATAACCGCACAGATGTGATAAAAGCAGTTCTCACTCAGTGCAGCCTCAGAAGGAGCGGATGGCTCTGGCCACGTCCAATGCCCTTTCCTGTGCGGACAAGCAGCCTCCTTCTCTGGCCACTTAGCAAAAGGTCAGCTTTTCCCGGGGGACTGGTGGCAAGAAGCACTGCAGACATACCCAGGGGTGTTTGTTCGTCTCTTGTTGTTGCTGCTGTTAAAAGCTTTTCCCAAAAGGCATTTACTTTTCCCTATGACATGGCTTTCCCGCAAAGCCTGGTACCTGGCCTTCTTCCTGCGCTAGACTTTTCTGGCCGCTGCTGTGGAAGTAGGATGCTAACTGGCGGGAGAGCGCGTGTGGAAAGTGTGACCACCCATCAGAGGTGGTGCCATGGGCCTGGTCCCTGAGGACGGGGGTGGCCCTGCTGGGTTCCTGTGGCCGGGGTGGGGGTGTCACAGTGCACCAGGAAAGGGTGGGAAACCGGTCCCCGGGGCAGGCTTCTCTGGGGAAAGCCCCAAGGCCCGCAGGTTCGGAAATGAGGAGAGAAGGCCCAGGAGAGAGAGGGCTTGGGGGTTCTGGGGCGCTGAGAGAGGGGAGAAGGCAGAGGCTCATGCCAGGCGGGGATTTGGGTGGGTGGAGAGCCCCCAGTTCCCTGCGCCCACAGGGAGGAGCTTGCTTCTCCGTTGCCAGAGGCGGGGAAAGTGGGGGGAAGGGAGCAGGGGGGCAGTGAGCTGCCAGCAGTCAGACCCCAAGCCGAGCAGCACTCTGCGGGCCTCAGGACTCACCTTCTTCAGGCCTTGTCCGCGCCGGTGCCCACGTGTGTGTGTGTGTGTGTGTGTGTGTGTGTGTGTACTGGATTCCGCAAAATCCCGTATCTTGTGGTCAAAAGGGTTTGAAATCTGGAAGACCTAAAAGATATTGAACAGGTTCCATTAAATTATAGATCGACTTAAAGAACATAGACTCAGAGATTCATATATTTCCCCTCCCCCAAGTTCATCACCAAGTTAAGTGCAGAAATGCATGTTAATGGTCTAACCAACCTCTTCCTGTCTCTCTTTTCTTTCATTCCTCTCATTGAAAGACTGGGACATTGCAAGTCCATTTATTAACACTCGTGCTGCCTGCCAAGCCACTGGGCTCATCTGGGCTGCGTTACTGGAGTGATTTCATTTCACTTAACCTTGACAGAGACTCCGTGCTCCCGTCCAGATTTCAGAGCAATCTGATGGGGGAAATACCTGGATCCCCAGTCATTTCATAAATCTTCATTTTTGTCTGTTGTTCTGCGCAGCTGGGTATATTTTTTTTTTTGAACGGTCATAATGTACAGAAGCAGAAATTTAAAACAATCTCCATCTATTTTGCAGAGGTTCTTACAATTATTCACCTTACACCAGGTAGTGGCAAAATTTTCACAATATACTTTATTATTCAAAATAAGTTAATACATTGCCGAAACCGGTTTGGCTCAGTGGATAGAGCGTCGGCCTGTGGGCTCAAGGGTCCCAGGTTTGATCCCGGTCAGGGGCATGTACCTTGGTTGTGGACACATCCCAGGGGGGATGTGCAGGAGGGAGCTGATGGATGTTTCTCTCTCATTGATGTTTCTGACTCTCTATCCCTCTCCCTTCCTCTCTGTAAAAAAAAAATCAATGAAAAAAATATATATGTATATGTATGTGTGTGTGTGTATATATATATATATATATATATATATATATATATATATAAATGAATTAATAGAAAAAGCTGTATTTTGTTAGCCTACGACTATATTTCGAACTTGCTTGGCACATGACTTTCTCAGACCCCCTGCCCTCCCTGACTCTGAGGTTAGCCTCACACGGTGCTCGTGTGCATGAGCCTGTGTGATTTTATCTCATTCCTAATTCTGCCCCTTCCCCAGGGCAACGCCTGTGACTTCTGGTTACAGGACTAGGAGTTCCAGCTTCTGACAGAAATGAGAATGATCTGGGTTGATCACTTTTTATTCTTGAGTTAAGCATACTTTTGAAATGTATCTGATGTCAGCCATATCTTTGGATATTTAAGTATTGCAATAAAATGGTGCCAACCGTACAGCCTGCACCGTGTGCATTTATTATTATCCATTTCAGTAAGAGTGTGTTTCTGTTTTCCGTGCCCCCACGGCCGTGTCCCTTTGACAGACGGATGGAGACATTACATTGACATCACTTGTCGATATTAATTGCACTGTGATTTCGCTCTATAATAAGCTTCCATTTTCAGAAGCTCTGCAGTGTGAGGTGTTTGGGACGCTGCATTTTAGATGAGGACACGGCCAAATCTGCAGTCTGCTGCCTTAAAAAGCACAGTCCGCACTCTCTGAGAACAGCACGGGGGTCTGGGTGCCACTGGGCGGTGTCTCCTGGCCTTGTCCATCCAGATCAGCGGTTCTCAACCTTCCTAAGGCCGCGACCCTTGCATACAGTTCCTTATGGGGTGGTGACACCCAACCATGAAATTTTGCTACTGTTATGCATCGTGATGTAAATATCTGCATTTTCTGATGGTCTTAGGCGACCCCTGTGAAAGGGTCGTTCGACCCCCAAAGGGGTCGCGACCCACAGGTTGAGAACCGCTGCTCTAGCTGCAGCGTCTCAGGTGTGTGTGTGGGGAGGACGGAACCACCGGGGAGAGCAAAGACATATTTCTGTGTGGGCCTTTCCCACCTCGCGCTGCTGCAGATTTCTATCAGTAAATTGAGCATTTTCCTTTTCATGTTTTTCTTCCCAGGCCTTTTCTCTTGTCACTTCCACCTTTTAAAATTATTTTTCTATTACTCTTCTCTTCCTCTGGCTTCTTTTTCCTGTCTGTTCTTATCTAGTCTCTTAAATGCTGCAACAGCCCGAGATAGAGAGGGCATGGGAGCAGTGTTGGTCAGATAAGAGGAAATAAGGGCGCGACTTTTTTCTCCACCTAAACACACGCTCACTGTAGAGTTCCGTTATCTCCGATTTCAAAATGCCGACCGTTTGTCTGGACTTATATTTGGAAAAGAGTCAGAGGAAATGCTTCTTCTTGCTCACAGCCGAGCAACAAAGAAATTAACGGCCCCTGGCAGTCTCCATGCCATATGTTCTCCAGCTAATTAAAGATTTTCTTTGGAAAAAACACGCCCGCCCCACAGGCTGAAGGGGGGAGGTATGGTTGCGTACCTCTGGGTTAGCCTGGACAGAACCTCTGTCACATGCCATCCCGATGCACCACATTCCAGAGGAACATGTTTTATTAAAAAACTAGAGCTTTGGCTGGCGTAGCTCAGTGGTTGTGCTCTGACCTATGAACCAGGAGGTCAGGGTTCAATTCCTGGTCTGGGCACATGCCTGGGTTGTGGGATTGATCCCCAATAGGGGTGTGCAGGAGGCAGCTGATCCATGATTCTTTCTCAAAGTGGATGTTCCTATCTCTTTTTCCCTATTCCTTCCTCTCTAAAGTCAATAAAAATATATATTAAAAAAGGAGGGCTCATTTTCAAGGGCTCATTTTTATTAACCTTGATTTCTCTACGACGGGAGTCAGACTTGTGAATGGCTGGATTTATCCAGATGTAGGCAAACTGAATTGATTTAAAGGGACCTGGGATGGGTGTGTCCTAACCACATTTGGGGTTTCTGAGCAGTAATTCATTCTCTCATTGTGAATTGTGACGCATTTTGTTCCTATGGAGGAATGTTTTCATATTTATCAGGTGCGAATAATAATATAATTCAGGTACCTGACTTATACACACTGCACACTCCTCCCTGGCCCCGGTTCCTCCCTCGCTCCCCCCGTCTCTGGCATAACGGGGACCGGTCCTCACTGTTGTATCTATCATACAATTGCTCCTTGAAAGGATGTCTTCCCTGGTGTGTATCCTCAAACCATTGTGTGGCTGTGCATGTTTTGAACTTTCTGTGAAAGTAACTGTGGACAATGGACACTCATGTATGTTTTGGACGTTGTAAACGCTGCCGTAAGGAACGTTCTTTGCCAGACCTGCTTTGGTATCTGGGCAAGAACCCCTGCCCGTTCCAGCCTAGGAACAACCTTACTGGCCAGAAAGGTCGCCACATTAACTTCAAGGTTGAATTCATATTCATCTGCAAAGTGATTTCTGATTTCCATGCCAGCGGCTCTCTGTGTGAGAGATACCTCCCCCCTCTCCATTGCTCCACGTCCAGAAACAACCCCGAGAGGGACAGGGAAGGTGTGATCACCTGGAAAGTGGGAAAGGTGACTCCGTGTGGTTTGGGTGTGCGTTTCCCGTCATCAGGTCAAGTTGAGTCTGTTTTCGGGTTTATATGTCATCTGCGCCTCCCTCCTATAAAAGGCATCACCTTGATCTTTGCCCCGGTTTCAGTTGGGCTGAATTTCTTTCCCACATCGGTATGAGTATTGATACATTCTGTATATAAATCCCTTGCCATGACCCTAAAATCTTGGTTTTAACCAAATGATCCTATACGATAAAAGCCTAATTTGCAAATCGACCAAATGGCAAAACAACCAGTCGCTATGATGCGAACTGACAACCAGGGGCAGACGCTTAACACAGGTACTGCCCCCAGCCCGCAGGCCTCAGGCCAGCCAAGGTGGGTTCCAGCGGAGGCCACCTATGGCCCACTGGTCACCCCACAGAGGGAGGTGACTGCAGTGGCGGTGGGGGCGGGGCTGGCTGGTGAGTGACCTACTCTATTTCCATTAAATTACTTCCTTAGAATGTATTCGAAATCTGTCACTTCCTCCCCCTCGGCCTTTGTGCAGGGCCCGGTCTTGAATCTGATTTCGAATAGTAACGGATTTCATTTCCATGTAATTCGGTGCCACATTGACACACAGACACCATGAGATAGAAAAGGCTTAGGAAACCCCAGTCCTGGCTTCCGGGAGAACTGGCGGGTTACATAACGGACCCTCTGAAGCGCATCTTTAGGAGGGAATTTCACAAGGATGCCGAATGCCCGACCTTCTGTTCATTCAGGGAGGTTCGAAAAGGGCGTGGCCTTCTGTCCTCTCTGTTCTGTTTCCACTTCCACTCTGTGTGTGGGGAAGCATTGCCAAAGAATTAGAGAGGTTCTTGTAGTTTGAAGGGAAATGTCTAACAATATTTTTATTTTTAAAAGTGTGTTTGTAGAGGAGAGCGATGTTGTGCTGTTGCCTGAATCCCCGAGCCTCATCACCAGCTGGGACTCCTCCTTCCAGGTGACTGTCCCAGCGCTTCTGCCGCCTCAGGACAGGCCACGCTGCTGGCATCCTCTTGAAGAGAAATGTCTGTCTCTATCGGCTTTTATCTATTCAGTAAACTTCTAATGAGTCCTGCCTGCTTCCTGGAAGTATGTAGACAACTCACTAATTTCCCTGCGACATTCGGCTGGGTGGAAACTGGCGAGCGATTCCGTGGGCAGTGTCATTTTTGAGCACATTTCCGAGGATGGGGAGGGCTGGGGTTGTAATTTCCTGTCGAATAGCTTTCTGGCGTACGCTGACTCCAGCGTTCATTCGCAGGTATTCTTTCACCTTCACAAGACGGTGACTGCCTTTGAATGGCCTGCTGTCCTGTTTTATTGGTGTGAACTCAACTATCAGGGCCGTCGCTGGCCATCTTGCCAGCCCTTCGCCGCTTCATCTCCACAGCAGGCCTGTGAGGCCACCAGAAATGCCACTGATCGTGGATGTAACCATCATCTTCCCATAATAAAATCGGTGCTATCATGGAATGACAGATTCGGGCGTATTATAAAAAGTCTCTCCACCAGATGGCAAATAGGCCGCTGTTTACGTTTTTTAAACGAAGGCCGCAGATGGTGAGGAATTAGTCCACCACGTTTAATAGGAAAATCCCTCCGCACTCCTGCAAAGGCGCTTGCTTTTTACTGCGAAGAAATATACTTGGCAGTTTAGCGACGAACCACTCTTTTGCCTTCCAAACTGTGTATCGCAAGCATATGGGAAAGACGCCTAAAGAACCAGTGTTCATTCTTTTTCTTTATGTGCCTTTAAGCTCATGGAGCAGTAAAAATAAATAGGAGTGAGAAAGGTGGATGAATGCATTCATTTTTTTAGGAAAAAAATAATAATTCTCAAAAGCATTCTTAGGTAATGTACTCATCCCATTACAGTATATTTTATCATTAAAATTTTGGTGGGCTGTAAAGAAAAAGATTCAATGTGACGTGAGCATTTTAAAGAATGTTTTGTTAAATACATCTATAGTCTGGGCTAATTATATGTTTATTTTATGAAATGGTATAGCAATGTTTTCAGTCACAGGAATAATTCAACAGATTAAATAAGCATTTGAAAACAAGAATTTACATTTTCTCTTCCGTTATTACAGTAGCAGAGGAGCTGCGATCACTACACTTCTGCAAACAATTGCCCACGCCTCACACAAGCATGTCAAACTCAAAGGCTAACACAGGCCAAATAAGCGAGGCGTGCAGCCCGCAGGCCGTGAGTTTGACACGCTTGCCTTACAGTGTCTCACTAGTGTACAGAACTCCCTGGACATTAATGAGGAAATCAACCACTCCACGGTCAAATGCACTTTATGTCACATATTCTAAAAGAGAAAGAGACGTCATTCTAAAATAAGTTCCTTTGTAAAACTTCAAGGTCATTCTCACCGCCTTTCTTTTGAACAGTTCCTGTAACTGTCCTGCTTTTCAGATGGACACTGGACTTTAGAAAATGTCCCTTTGAAAGTACACATTGTCCCATGTCCCTTGCAGGAGGCCTGTCCCTGCCCGCAGGTCTGCTGGGAGGGATCCCCACTCTCCCATGGACACAGAACCTTGTCATGTTATGGTTCAGAGGAGAGGAGAGGACTTTCTGGACTCCCGGTTGTTATAATTTCTTCTTCATATAAACATGTGATACATATAAAAAGCATGATTAAAATGCAAAGTCTGGGGCCCCGCTGGCACCCACCTTGGCTGGCCCTGAGGCCTGCAGGCTGGGGGCAGTACCTGTGTTAAGTGTCTGCCCCATGGTGGTCAGTGCGCATCATAGCAACTGGTTGTTTTGCCATTTGGTGGATTTGCAAATTAGGCTTTTATTGTATAGGATCACTTGGTTAAAACCAAGATTTTAGGGTCACAAACACAGAGTTTTAGATCCAGTGAGTCTGGGAGGGAACCAGAAATGTGCATTTCATTTCGTAGACATTCCTGGTTGATTTTGAAGCTGCTATCTGCAGACCCACGTGGAGAAAGTCAGCTTTAGCACTGAGACTAAGGCCAGAGGCAGTGAATGAAGTACCACCTTTCACCTCAGTGTTGCCATTAGCCGAGTGATCTTGGAAATGGCATTCGTATACCGTGTTGACGGTGTTATCTTTCTTCAAATTATTGTTCTAGGTCAGTGCTTGCGAGCCACAGTTTGCCGACCACTGGTCTAGGTGATGGTCACTCATTTCCCAGGGTTCCACCCAGAAACCTATGAATGTAAATCATGAGCCACAAAGCGCATGCTTTGACTTGCGTTGATCCAAGGTCTTAAAGGCAGAGACCTCTTAGATAACAGGGCTCGGCCAGTCCCCCTCTGCCTCTGCACAGGTGCCAGGACGTGAGAGAAGTCAGCTAAGCCTGTTCTCTAACGCGTGTGTAATTCTGATTCAGCCTCATCTTCATGGCACTGCACATGGTGGCGAAGCAGTGTTACCGAGCTCTGTCCACCCAGGAGCCGCTGGGCTCAGGGCCTGGCAGCCAGCTCCTTGGCACTCCTCCTGCTTCACGTCAACACACGAGGCCCCTGGGCCTCCTGCCAGTCCGCCTGTGTGGCAGGTTGTTCAACAATACTGTCTTCTGTTGGTTGTAATGATGCCTCTTCCCTGTATTTCAAACACTGAAGAACCTCAGAGAATTGTGGGGAGTGATCAGGACTTGCAAACCCACGTGACCTCCCTGTGGTTGGTCTGACGGTTTCTATTCGGTTGGTCTTGAATCCCATCATGCCATTCCTGTGCCAGCTGAGACAGTTCAGTCGTTAACGGAACATACTGGAAAGGTGATTGACTCTTCATGAGTCAGTAAAGAGCAAGAGTAAGCAACAGTGGCCGGAAATGGTTTTCTGACGTGTACCCTTGACCGTCCCCCACGTTTTCCCAGGGGCCACTGTGGTGTGAGTACTTTTGAAGAACCAGCGAGCATGCTCTTCCATTTCAGTTGTAGTTTGGTATGAAATGACCAGCCTGGGAAGTTGTCTGTCCGTCCAGACTCAACCTCTCCGGATGGTCCATCAAGGAACTTTTCCACAATCGCTTCAAACACATCACCAGGGTCTTTTCCAAATGAATTTTACTTCATAAAAATGAATTATTGGAATTAAACAGTGTCCTTGGCTGTTTTAAAGAAATTAAATACTAGTAATAATTGGGATAAAAAGTCAGTGCAAAGGGTACGAAGATCCTCTGGCTATGGGACCTTATATTTTAAAAATACCTATTTGCGAGGAAGTAAGATGAGACAGTCAATAGAAGTCACATTACATCAGGATGGATTTGGGTTGCACAATTGGAATGGGAATAAAAATCCAAGGAGACCAAATTAATAGCACAACATTTCCTATTTATAGACAATAGCCTGTTAAATGAATGGTGACTGTATCAATTTATTGCAGTATTTATGCTCCATCGGTGTCAATATTTAAGTAAGGTTATCATTTCAACCTTTTGTACTTAAGATAAAATGTGTGTCACTTTAAAATTTGTGAGAAATAGGATGTTTTTTCATTCTTTTGAAGTGACAATAATATCTGGCTACCTGTGTTGCCTTTTTTGAATAAAGTACAGTATAAATACTAACAATTACTAAGGACACCGTTACTACTAATAATAGTAAAGATTCAGACAGTGCCAGTCTGTGGAAAAGGCACTTCAGAAACAGTGAGTTGCAATGTTCAGGTACTGAGGTGGGCACTCTTACCTCCTGTTTATAAACAAGGAAACATGGGCAAGGTGCTTCCTCAGAGTGAAAGTGATGTGACAGGTGCAGCCAGGACCAAATCTGAGCCGGTGATTACAGTGTTTGCTCTTTCTACCAGCTTCCACCTCAGTGAAAACGGTGATCCAATGTAGAGCAGACCCACTGATTTTATTCTGTTCATCTGTACATCACCATGGGAAATGACAAACTCGGCAGAAGAGTGTTGTGTTTTGTTCTTACTAAATAGTCACAGTTTGTAATTCTTTAACATTTACTACATTGTACTATGTAGTGTCTCCTTCCTAGAACCCTGATATCTTTCTATTTTGAACCATTAGTCTTTCATAATTAGTTTAGGCAACCCTTACAGCCTTTGTAAAAATATTAGTGAAGTCACCGTGGGTTCAATGTCATTAAATCTCAGGGAGTTAAATTATCACCTGGGCCTGATCATTCTCCGCAGCAAATTCTCTCTGAATTCATCACAAACTTTAACACTTACAGTCCCCTTTCTTTAAAAATAAAAAAGTCTAAATCGGTTCAAACAAGGGAAGTGATAAAATATTTTAATTTGAAGGAAATGTGGCCATTGGCTAGCATAAGAGATCTGCCAAGAATATTTGTTACGTCGTGATTTTAAGTTATTTCCATGTCTTGCTGCCACGTTTCACTTTATGAGGCGTGAGAGTTGGCCTGCAGAGATAACTAGGTTTTCTCAGCTTTGGCAACCAGCACTTTGTCAATCATTCTGTCCTGAAAAAGAAAGCTTGAACACTGTGAGTGCCAGACTCACCACACTGGCCCTTGGAGAGCCGTTAGAGAGTGGGGTCAGCAGTAAATCTGGCCTTTGTTGGCAAGATTAATAATCTACCTTAACTGAGTTTCAGCACAGGGACTCACTGGTTTGGTGAAATCTAACCCGTTAGTTTCCATTCCTCAAATATATCCCCTCCTGAGCACCTGCCTCTGTCTCTGCGTCACAGGATAGTTATCGCTGGGCTCTTCAGGGTGAAAAGATTTCTTCCATTTACCTCTGCCCGTTTCCAGTACAGTGGTACCTCGGGATACGAGTTCAATTCGTTCCGTCACCTTGAGGCGTGGGAAACTATGAGACACTCGAGTCGCGGTAAACTGGTGGGTCGTGTGCAGCCGGCCGATCCGCGCGATGACTCCTATCTCAACTGTTGCTCGTATTTCAAAGCAAAAATCGCTCGCTCAACGGCTCGTATCTCAAAAATCTCGTAGGTGAGGGCACTCGTATCTTGAGGTACCACTGTATTTACATATTTGGCACAAGATGTTAATTTCTCTTGTAACGGAAGATTGCCCAGGGAGCTTTACTCTCTCTCTCCAAACCAGAAATACGAGCTTAACGTGTATTGTGAATCTGTTGGCCACAGGATAGACTTAAAGACTCCAATCCCTCGTCTCCCCGGTTGTGGATAATTTTACTGTAATGAGCAACCTTGACTCACATCGGAAGAATGCATCACAGTGAGGCTGATGTGTAAACGATGCATCACTTACAGTTCCTTTATGGCTGATGAGTGAGGGGACCTGGCATTGTTGAAGGATGCAGTTTTTATTTGCCTGCTCTTTTAAATGTTTTTAATGTATTTTATTTAGGTGACTAAATAAAAGGTACATGCCTTTGACCAGAATGGAACCAGGGACCCGTCGGTCCAAAGGCTGATGCTCTTTGAGCTTTCACAGAGAGGAAGGGAGAAGGATAGAAAGCTAGAAACATCGATGAGAGAGAAACATCGATCAGCTGCCTCCTGCACGCCCCCCACTGGGGATGTGCCCGCCAACCAAGATATATGCCCTTGACCGGAATCGAACCTGGGACCCTTCAGTCTGTAGGTTGACATTCTATCCACTGAGCCAGACTGGTTTGGGCTGCCTGCCTCCTCTCTTAAATAGGGAATACTGGACTGGCTTTTAGAAACTGAACAACACATGTTAAAGTCACACATCTGTTAGTAAGCCAGTTACATGTTATCCCTAAAAGGTGAATTTGGACAGTGGTAACGAGGCCATGTGTTTATAAAAAAGAAATGTATATGAATTAAGGGACAGGTACTTACATGAAAGTGAGCTCTTCCTGAGTGAACCCGATGGATTACACGACTGGGTGAGGGGAAGGTATTCTTTAGATGGGTATGGGGGACATTTCCCTAGTTATTAATCAGAGTAATTTTCATAAATTACTAAGCCTTAGAGCAGCGGTTCTCAGCCTCTGGGTCGCGACCCCTTTGGGATTCAAACAACCCTTTCACAGGGGTCGCCTAAGACTATAGGAAAACACCTATTTCCCATGGTCTTAGGAACCAACACACCGCTCCTCGGTGTAGCAAAGTGTAGCCATGTAGTTTACTGTTGTCCTAGGAAGACTGTTACCCATGCTACACCACGATTCAAGACAAAATTTCATTTATTTGTCATTAGAAATATTTCACAATATATAATTACATATCATTTTTGTGATTAATCTCTATGCTTTAATAATGTTCAATTTGTAACAATGAAAATACACCCTGCCTATCAGATATTTACATGAGAGTTCATAACTGTAGCAAAATGACAGTGATGAAGTAGCCACGGAAATAATGTTATGGTTGGGGGTCACCACCCCATGAGGAGCTGTCTGAAAGGGTCGCGGCCTTAGGAAGGTTGAGAACCACTGCCTTAGAGGAAGAGGGATCCATAATAGATCCAGCCACACCTTTACACAATTATGCAGTCAGCTGGTATCCAAATGAAGGCATTTCCAAAGGTTTGGATGAGAGTAAAACTCACTTTCTAAAGATGAGATAGCTGACATCAGAATCGTCCTTTTCAGGTTTTCCAAATCAAAGCGTTTCCTGGACAAACTTGACTCGGTGGAATGTGTTCAGAAGAAGGGAGTTTGTGGGGTTTTTTTACAAACGCAATTCGTCCGAAGCTCGTTGCGTTGGTAGCAAAGCCAGTTTTTCTCGGTCACACATTATTTGGCAGGAAGTCTATTGTGGCTGCAGCATTTAGGTTTTACAAGCAGGCCTGCTTTATAGGAAGCGGTGGCAGTATTTTTAAAGAGCGGCGATATAATGCATTTTAGCCTCTGAATGTGAAGATATATTGTATTTAATGGTGCCAAGAAGAGATAGCCCGGCCCGGCAATATACAAACATGTCCACGCGCGTGATACAGTAGTCGAGAAATGACACGCAGAATGGCTCCATTTCTGCCCTGGACATCTCTATGGGGACTGGCAAGCCAGCCTCGTACTAACTCATCCAAACACGAGGCAGAGTTCTAAAAAACACACATCTATTTACAAAACAACAACAACAACAATAAATACCTATTTACTAATAGCTGTTTGTTTTTTTTCCCCATAGAAATGGCTTCATTGTTTTAAGTCTAACCCTGAGTGCGATTCTCATAATGAATTCAATTCCCGTCTTCGAATCCATGTTATCTAAATGAACTTTGATCGGCCCATTGGGAAACGTTGAGCTTTGATGAGTAACTTACCTCCATTGTCAGAGATAAGTCTGTCAAAGGGAAAAACACGATAAGTCCCCTCACAGAAATGTTCATGTTTGCATTTGAGAATCGTGGAGAGCAGTTTTAAGCGGTTAGTAAGCAATCTGTTGGCCTTGTGACCTAGTAGAACAGTGGTTCTCAATCTTTCTAATGCTGCGACCCTTTAATACAGTTCCTCATGTGGTGGTGACCCCCAACCATACTTCATAACTGTGAATACCTGTGTTTTCCGATGGTCTTAGGCGACCCCTGTGAAAGTGTCGTTTGACCCCCAAAGGGGTCGTGACCCACAGGTTGAGAACCACTGCAGTAGAAGAACTTCAGTAGTGATCTGACAGAGAAGATTGCCTGCTTCTTATGGCCTTTACTTAGAACATTCAATGTACTTGTGATCCTACTAAAGTTTTAGTTTAGGAGAAAAGGATGTCACTTCCATCCCGCTGTACTGAAAAGTCACAGGAGCATAAAGATACTATGCTTTGCACTTGAGCCTAACTGGTATAAATTACTTGTCATACTAACGATCCCATTAATCAGAGGACATGTAGTTCAATTACGGAAGAATACCACATGAGTGTTTAACAGACTCAGCAGCATCCGACCCTATGGAAACGGAAATATGTATTCCAGCACCGTCGCCATTATCTGCCTGGACGGGCATGCTGCTTCTCCATAAGGGATACATAATGAATGAGTTAAGAAACAAGCTAGCCAGCAGCCGAGTTTACAACTTGACTGAACTACCACACTTTGCAGCTTTCAGAGCTACTGTGCCTCGGACCCTGAGTGATTCCCAGCGGAGATCCAAATTACCTTCCCCCGGTACGTTGTTGCTTTACATGGGGAACACTTGTCCAGTTTTGTACCAGCATTTGCCTCAAATCAGTGAATGTTCGCACTCACAGCGTGCTGACACATTATGCAATTGAGGTTCATTTTTTACCACCACTTCTATTGATTAAGCTATCGCAGGACCACTTTATTTAGGTCTCAGAGTGAAATGATATTAACTAAAACACGATAAAAGGTGAGGTAATGTGTTAGACTTTAGATTATATTTCACTGTTTCCATGGAACAAAATCAAATAACTCTATATTAATCCTCGAAGTCTGTCCCTAGAAATCTGTCACTTTGAATTTCTTACTTTCCTTATGTAATCTAGTGATGTGTAGTGTCTTAATAAATTCTAGGGGGGACATAGCCCACCCACGGTGATTTCCTTTATTGCCGATAAAGGAGCCTACCTAATGCAGTATCACATTATGTCATATTCGGTTAGTCAGAATAACGTGACGTGCAGGGCATATGCCTGCCTGGAAGTATGTCAGATTGACTTCATGAATACTCAGAACCTTGCCAGTGCTGAGGACGCTTAGGAAAGTATAGTGTTATTTCTAGATGAGCCGTATGAAAGGAAATGACATGAAATATATATATATTTTAAATATATTTGTTGTTGTTGTTATTATTATTATTATTATTATTGACTTTTTACAGAGGTGAAGGGAGAGGGATAGAGAGTTAGAAATATCCATGAGAGAGAAACATCAATTAGCTGCCTCCTGCACACCCCCTACTGGGATGTGCCCGAAACCAAGGTACATGCCCTTGACCTTAATCGAACCTGGGATCCTTCAGTCCACAGGCTGACGCTCTATCCAATGAACCAAACCGGTCAGGGCTTAAATTTTTAATATCTGTAGAAGCCTAATTATTTTTCATAGTAACCAAATAGAAACCGATATCTTAAAAGAGATGAAGACTTTTTCTTTAAAAATTTCAGAGCATAGATAACGACCAATGTTTTATATAACGAGCTAAATGACTGTGGGAAACAGAGATACTTGACAAACTATTTAGAGGAAAGTAAGACTGTGAGCACAGGGAAAATAGCACAGAAGTATTCCGATGGCATCGTATTAAAAACAAGAAGAAGAAATAAAAGCAGGTTGCAAATTACTGGGGATTAATAATCAACTCAGAGGGAGAAAGCCAATAAGGTCATACAGTGGTACCTCGAGATGCGAGTTTAATTCGTTCCGTCACCTTGAGGCGTGGGAAACTATGAGACGCTCGAGTCAAGGTAAACTGGTGGGTCGTGTGCAGCTGGCCGATCCGCGCGATGACTCCTATCTCAACTGTTGCTCGTATTTCAAAGCAAAAATCGCTCGCTCGACGGCTCGTATCTCAAAAACCTCGTATGTTAGGGCACTCGTATCTCGAGGTACCACTGTATTGGGAGTGAAGGAGATAAAAAGAATGCCTTTCCCAACAGGAAGCAGGAAGAAAAGCCTTGGAAATACACACAGCGTTCTACCAGCGATAGGACTTAGGTCCGGCAGCACTGCATCCCATGTTGTTTAGGTCTTTGCATGTATGCACCATCTGTGTGCTGTCTTTGAGAAGACAGGGGTGTGATGAGGCTGGGGGGGAATACAGTGGCGTGGTTTGGGGGGATGTGGGGTCCACATGAAGTGTAAGTCCTCTTCTCTCACATGCAGGAGAACAGCCGTGTTCACATTCACATTTCCCTGTAAACACCACCGGTAAGCTTCGCGTGCTTCCTGGTGTTAAACAGTTGCAAAAGGAGAAACATCCGTGTGATTGATGTGATACTTTTGAAAATACTTGCGTGGTAATGCAGAGACTATGTAACTGTACAAAATAGAGGGCCAGAAAGGGAGAGACACATGGGAAGGTAGAGAGCGTGAGAGAGACAGTTAGTTATCCCACTAACTGATGCATTCGTTGTTTATTCTTTTTTAAAAAAAAATACATTTTATTGATTTTTTACAGAGAGGAAGAGAGAGAGAGAGAAAGTCAGAAACATAGATGAGAGAGAGAGACATCCATCAGCTGCCTCCTGCACGCCCCACACTGAAGATGTGCCCGCAAGCAAGGTACATGCCCCCAACCGGAATCGAACCTGGGACCTTTCAGTCCACAGGCCGATGCTCTATCCACTGAGCCAAACCGGTCTCGGCTCCTTGTTGATTCTTATATGTGCCCTAATGGGGGATTGAACCTGAAATGGTGGCGTGTCAGAATGACGCTCTCACCAAGGGCACTACCAGGCCAGGGCTGGGTCAGATCCTAAAGAGATAAACTGTGAATACCAATGAGACACTTGCCACGGATTGAATGGTGTCCCCTCAGATTTCACAGGTGGAAGGCCTAACCCCCAGTGTGGCCATGTTGGTGATTGGGCCTTTAAGGGGCAACTAAGATCAAATGAGGCATAAGGGTGGGCCCCCACCTGGTGAGATTGGGGTCCTTCCAAGGAGAGGATGAGACACCAGGGAGCGTGTTCTCTCTTCACGGAGTCCATGCGCAGGAGGGGAGTCCGTTTCTTTCCCACGTGAAGGAAGGTCCTCACCTCTGACACTGCCCTTCCTGTCCATCTTGTTTTCGCAGCCAGTGGGCCAGGAGGAGACGGGGGACAGAACAGGCTGTGGCCCCTCCGCCTGCCCTGACGAGGGGTTTCCCAGGGGCTGGATCTGGGCCGGCCGGCGCTTTGACAGATATTTTAAAGAAAACCTTGCTTTTGTTTGCAGCTCTCCTTTCCCCCTTCCTGCTATCACTTTAAGTGATTTACCTTTGTTTGTCCTCATGCTCTCCTGTGAAAGGACGCGGGAGTAGCCTATTGAGAGTGACTTATTGAAACGTCTAGCGATGCAGCTTCTGCGCGCGATGAGGCCTGTCAGGATGACACACGGTGGCCGGTGCGGAGCCGTGTGTGGCGCAGGCTCACTGTCGCCGAGCTCTCCGCCTGATGGGTCCCTGCTGAACCCCGTGAGTGACTGATGGTGACAGGCACCGCGCGCCAGGGCCCGGTGTCCCGGGGGGTGGGCCGCCCGCACCTGGGCCGGCGCCTGCTGGTGCGAATCCGGATGCGGGTGGGCACGTCTCAGCCCCGCTCGCCTCGCCTGGATCTGGCTTTCACATGCCGGATTCATGCCTGTGATGTGTGACAGAGCAAGAGGGAAAAACAAAAGCGAGACGCGGTGACAGCTCCCAGCAGTCTCTTCCCTCGGAGATGCTGCAGCATCGCCCGAGATGCCGGGTTGTTAATTAGCGCTGCTGTGTGGACACAGCCGCGTCACATCAGACGGAATCCGGTTCCTGTGGTCTCCCGGGGCCAGGGCAGGGCAGAGTGTGCGTTTCCAGCAGTGAATGAGGAGCTGCCTCAAGGGCTGAGGAAGGGTTAGCCTCCAAGAAGCTTCCAGTGTTTTCTCCATCCGGGTTTTTAAACAGCAGTCTGCAGAGTCTCAGTGCCTGTAAACACACGTGCAGACACATAACACCCGGCCTGTCTTTGCAGCCTCCTTAACTACCACTGGTTTAGACAGGGTGCTCCTGGCACTGAACGTCATGTGTGGACACTTGGATGAGGGTTCGGTTTGCTGGCATCAGATGCAGACTTGAGTTTTGTGGGTAAGGTAATACAAGGAAATCAACAAGAAAGCCCACTGCATGGGAGAACATATTGGCAAATGTTATCACTGATAAAGGTTTAATCTCCAACATCCACAGGCAACTTATACAACTTAATAAAAGGAAGATAAAGGATCCAATAAAAAATGGGCAACAGACCTAAATAGAATCCTCTCAAAAGAAGAGACAAGGAAGTCCAAGAGACACATGAAAACATGCTCTAACTCATTAATTATCCGAGAGATGCAAATCAAAATGACAATGCGGTACCATCTCACACCTGTCAGAATGGCAATCATCAACAAATCAACAAACGACAAGTGGTGAGAGGATGTGGAGAAAAAGGAACCCTCATGCACTGCTGGTGGGAATGCAGACTGGTGCAGCCACTGTGGAGAACAGTATGGAGTTTCCACAAAAAACTAAAAACGGAGCTCCCATTTGACCCAGTGAACCCACTCCTAGGAATATATCCCAATAAATTAGAAAAACCAATCAGAAAGGATTTATGCACCCCTATGTTCATAGCAGCACAATTTAGAATAGCTAAGATTTGGAAACAGCCTAGGTGTCTGTCAGCAGAGGAGTGGATCAGAAAACTATGGTTCATCTACACAATGGAATACTACACTGCCATAAAAAAGAAAGAACTCTTAACATTTGCAGCAATGGGGGTGGAACTGGAGAGAATTATGCTAAGTGAGATAAGCCAGGCAATGAAAGAAAAATACCACATGATCTCACTCATTTATGGATAATAAAGAACATTATAAACTGATGAACGGAGAGGGCGCTTCCTTAGGGAAATGGACTCAATCAGAGGGCATCCTTTACACATCGGATTTATGGTCTTTTTCAAACAGCGCCAAGTTCAAATTCAAGGTGGAGAAAATGAGCAGAATGTGCCTGTCTGCATCCCTGCCTTGATGAAGATGGAGAATTCAATTCAAAAATAAAAGAAGCCGAAACTGGTGTGGCTCAGTGGATAGAGCGTTAGCCTGTGGACTGGAAGGCCCTGGGTTCGATTCCGGTCAAGGGCATGAACCTTGGTTGCAGGCACATCCCCAATCGGGGTTGTGCAGGAGGCAGCTGGTGGATGTCTCTCTCTCATCCATGTTTCTGACTCTCTCTCTCTCTCTCTCTCCCTTCCTCTCTGTGAAAAGTCAATAAAATATATAAAAAAAATAAAAATAATTTCTTTAAAATAAATAAATGAGACTTCCTAAGGCCCCTCCCTCCCCCGCATGCACAGTGACTTCAGAGCGTTCCTGCCCGGCCGTTGTTCTCTTGGTTGCGAGCAGGGTGCCAGGCGCAGCACCAGGAGGAGCTGGCACAGGGCGCGCACCCAGCGGCGGGCAGGGAGCTCTGTGCTCTGCCTTCTTCCTGAACCCCAAGAAGGGCCTGCAGAGGGCGCGGGGTCCTTGTGCAGGTGCCCACTGTCACCCCAGCGCCCTCTCCTTCTAATTTGACACCTCGGTGAACACAGGCCTGAGTCAGTTCCGGGAGTTCCTTAGGTGACAGAAAGAATGAAGGCACCTATTTGCACATCAGTGCCACCGAAATACCAGCAAAGGGAAGAAGCGCTTGTAATAGTGTTATCCCTGGAATTCTTCGTAAAAAAATAAAGCTGTTAAAATGCCATCCTGACAAACCATGCGGTTTAGAACCTTAAAATGCTTTGCTGCCACTTGGAATTTTTTTTTTTTTTTTTTTATATTCTGAAATGTTGCTCTGGCAACGTGCCGCAGCGATGCGTCTGGCCTGGTGATGGGCGGGGTGGGGTGGGGTGGGGGGTGTTGTGCTGGTGTCTGTGAGGAGTGCCGTGTCCGGCCCACTGGCTCCGAAATGCAGCCGCTCCCACCGGATATGAATGATGCAGGGACTCTTATCTCCCGGGGCTGGCCACCCGGCTGGCCATTGGCTGATACAAGGAGTCCAGATGTCCCCGGGGATAAGCAGGGCAGAGCAAAGACAGGAGGGTGGGAAGGCAGAGCGAACTTTATTGTGAATTTTTCATTTAAAATTATCACAGTCCGGGCTTACAGTCAGACCAGGCTGAAGCCTTTAATCCAGTGCTGTCACAGCCCTTTTCGCTGGCATGAAGACATACACATATAAAACATGTATGTACATCTAAGATGTGTGCCCCTGTGTTACACATGATATGGGTAGTAAGGAAGGAGACAAGGTCTGGGTGCTGCCGAGATCACCGTGGTTTACTTTTTTAAAATATATTTTATTGATTTTTTACAGAGAGGAAGGAAGAGGGGATAGAGAGCTAGAAACATAGATGAGAGAGAGAGATCAATCAGCCACCTCCTGTATGCCCCTCACTGGGATGTGCCCTTGACCGGAATCGAACCTGGCCGATGCTCTATCCACTGAGCCACACCGGTTTCGGTGATCGCTGTGGTTTTGAAGCTGGCCTCACACCCGTCCAGCATCTCCCAGAGGACCATGCAGCCCCTGGTGTGTCCATTAATGAGAAAACCGAAGCGCACTAGATAAAAAGCGGCTCCTGAGCCACATCACGTGGCCGGTGGTGCGCCCTGCGTCTGGAGTGAGTGGTGCCTGCTGACAGGACCGGGGACCTGCTTTAGTATCAAGCATCCACCAAGAATACTCATCTCTTTGACTTCCAGACATTTTTATTCAATGTGTCATTTAAGTTAAATTACTGAAGTGATTAATCATTAATTTAAAAAACAGGTAAAAAAAAAAAGCCAAAACCGGTGTGGCTCAGTGAATAGAATGTCGGCTTGTGGACTGAAAGGTACCAGGTTTGATTCCGGTCAAGGGCATGTATCTTGGTTGAGGGCACAATCCCATAGGAGGGGATGTGCAGGAGGCAGCTGATTGATGTCTCTCTCTTCGATGTTTCTAACTCTCTATCTTTCCCCCTTCCTTTCTGTAGAAATCAATAAACTATATTAAAAAAAACACCAAAAAACATGTATATGTATCTAAAAACAAACACACACACACACACTAGCCAAGAAAAAGCCTGCTTTGTGCAGAATGCACACAAAGCCCTAAAGTCCTGGGCACCATCTCCGCCAGCCACTGGGGTGCACAAAACTGCAGAGCCACCACTCGGCCAGCACACAAATGAGGTGCTCTGAACCCTTTCCTCTGGTTGAAGCACACCTTCTGTCTCAGCAGCAGCAGTTTCTACGGTTGTTCAGATGTAACTCATTGTGTGCGAAAGCCGCCAGGTCTGGATGGGGGAGGCATTGGATGAGACCGCGCTGGTCCCGGCCTCTGTGCTGCTCTGAGGGGCAAACAGAAGGTGAAAGGCAGATCTGGACCTGTGGCTAACCTCTCCCCTGTGAGGCCCTGCATTCGCTGGGCAGGATGCAGGCAGCACCCTCACCCACTAGCGCCCTTCTGGGTGGGTGTGGGCATGGAGGCTTGGGCATTGGGGACCCGAAGGGCCTGGGTAGGCAGACCAAAGCCTTCAGAAGACCTGGCCTAGTTTCTGAAATGTGACCAATTCTAATGGAGGAAAATATCTTCCTCTCCTTTTTAAAAAATGTCTATTTTTAAATATATTTTTATTTTTTACGGAGAGGAAGGGAGAGAGATAGAAAGTCAGAAACATCGATGAGAGAGAGACATTGATCAGCCGCCTCCTGCATGCCCCACAGTGGAGATGTGCTGGCACACAAGGTACATGCCCTTGACCGGAATCGAACCTGGGACCTTTCAGTCCGCAGGCCGACGCTCTATCCACTGAGCCAAACCAGTCTCGGCAAAAAAAAATGCCTTTTTATGGATTTCATAGAGGAGGGAAAGGGAGAGAGAGATTGAACTATGAATGATGAGACAGAATCATTTAATCGCTGCCTCTGACATGATCAAGGCCCTGAACCCAGGCATGCGCCCTGACCGGGAATGGGACTGGTGACCCTCTGGTTCACAGGGCCCTGCTCAACCACTGCACCACACCAGTTGCATTGTCCTCTCATTTTTAAAAGTACTATCAGCCCAGTATTTAAAACAGATGTAAATCTGAAACACTGTCACCCGGCATTTCACACCAAGAGAAATGCATCTGTGTCTATGCTTTCATTTACAAATACATCTGTGTATATCTACACACACTGCATCCTTTTTAAAAAGAAAATCACCCGCATATATTGTTTGTAAACTGCTTTTTAAATCCCCCCCCCACACACAGAAACACCAAAATAGGATTTTTAAGTCCGATCATGTATGTTTATACATCACATTTGTTAAAGAATAGATGAGACCTCATTTCCCCACAAAATGTTCCAAGATAACATTTCCCATTTGATAGTGGATATTGTTTGTTTTTTAAATCTTTGCTCATCTATATCTAGATCAAGCATTTAGCATGTATTGACAAATTAAGAGTGGTCTACAGTACAATAGAACTGCACGTGAAATTAATATCCCGACGGATCATCTGTACAAGGGAACTGTGATTGCTGAACAAACATCCACTTTAAATTCTACAGTTTCGATCCCGAGAACACGCAGGCAGATTTAGATTCCGCCAAACTCTGGCTGACTTGCCTGCTGCGCTTTCATCTCTGGAAACAGTTTTTCACTTGCCGTGTCGCTGGACTCGGTGCAATTAGGTAAATGGCTGGTCAGGGAGCAGAGGGGACTTCGTAAGTCATGTCACACTCCTCATTCTGCTGGCTCAAATATGTGCGAGGGCCTCCCTGGCTAACATGCTCAGCGGAAAAAGGAGAATTCATCTCACCAATGAACATCGAAATCTGGTGCCACGGGCCTCTCTGTGGCCACGTCCTGGCCCCCTCACCGGTTTGGCGAATGCCGGACGGCAGGACCCGTCCCCTCACTGGATGGTACTGAAGACCCCGCACAATCCAGAAAGTGAATGTCCATGTGTATCTGCACACGCAGTGACGCTGCCCGAATCATCTTGCTGCTTGTTTACTCTTTGTTTCCTAGAAACCAACCACACAACCCAGCGGTTCTCAACCTGTGGGTGGTGACCCCTTTGGGGTCGAACGACCCTTTCACAGGGGTTGCCTAAGACCATCAGAAAATGCAGATATTTACATCACGATGCATCACAGTAGCAAAATTTCATGGTTGGGGGTCACCACCCCATGAGGAACTGTATGCAAGGGTCGCGGCCTTAGGAAGGTTGAGAACCACTGACTCAACCCAACCCTTAATCTCAGGGCTTTACAAGGTCAACTGTTGAGAAATCCTCTTATCCATCAGGCTACTTGGAGTAGGAGCCGTGGCCATGGCGAGCACGCCTCATGAAGGGATGAAGATGTAGATGATGGATGAATAGCTGTTTGTGTAAGGGACAGGGCGCTGTATGTGGCGGACTTGGTTGGCCAGAGGGATAAATGGGACCAATGACTTCTCTCAAATCACAAACTATGGAAGCCTTTATCTCAAACCTCCAGCTTCTCGTGTTAATGAAAGGGTGGATTTCAGTTTGTTCCAGCTTCTTTGAATAAAAACTCTTAAAACTCCATTTCCCAACAAAACCGGTTTGCCTGAGTGGATAGAGCATCAGCCTGTGGACTGAAAGGTCCCGGGTTCGATTCCGGTCAAGGGCATGTACCTTGGTTGCGGGCACATCCCCAGTAGGGGGTGTGTAAGAGGCAGCTGATGGATGTCTCTCTCTCATCGATGTTTCTAACTCTCTATCCCTCTCCTGTCCTCTCTGTAAAAAAAATCAATAAAATATATTTAAAAAAACACAAAACTTCAAATAGACCATTTAAATACAAATGTCTCCATTTTACAGCATGTAATTACATATAAAATAATGAAGCAGGAGAAGATCAACTGTAAAGAGACAGAAAACATAGCTGCGACCTGTGACAGTTGTCATTAGCTTGTAAGCAGTAAGATACAGGTCCTGGTTGAGACAGGAAGTCGTGTTTTTGCTCCTCTGTCCCACCCTCTGAATCCCTTTGCTGGTGGCATACCGTTTTTTAGGACCGTTTTTAAATGCCCTGGTTGATTGGTGAATTGAAGGACGCGGTGATGGTTTGAGGCTGAATTCTGCCATGAAAATGTTCATTATGGACGCTGCTCCCCGTTTGGGCATAGCTCTCCCTGATTCATGGGCTCGGCAGGGATCGCCATTATTTTAATCATCTGCAGAATGTGTCAGTTTACTCCACGATACACGTCTTACTGCCATTCTCACTGAGCCACATGCCTGTCATTGAAAGGAAGGGAGGCGGCGGACACCCGGGGCTGCGCAGTGAAAAGCCACTTAGAGAGTAGACACTGCCTACAGTGGTGAGACACTGCAGACTGTGTCTGTAAAGACAGGGCGAGGCGAGTACCCAGAGCGAAGAACAATGCAAAATGAATGACACTCTATCATATGCGCTCTCATTATATCCTTTTCGATTCTTACCTGGACTTGAGAATTTTTGAGATTTCTTTTTTGATTTGTGTTTCATATTGACGAGGATCTTTCCATTTTAACACTCCTGTAAGTAACTAGGCCACATTTAGACCATACATAGGATCCTCAAAGAATTAAAAATATAAAATATAGCCCTGGCTGGGGTTGCTCAGGGGTTGACCTGTTGGCCCATTCACTGAAGGGTCAGGAGTTTGGTTCCCGCTCCTGGGCACGTGCCCGGTTGCAGGTTGCTCCCTGGCCCCAGTCTGGGAGCACGCAGGAGCCACTGATCAATGTGTCTCTGTCATGTGAAGGTTTCTCACTCTCTCTCCCCTGCCCTTCCATTCTAAGAACCAATGGAAATAATATCCTTTTCAAACTCCTTTTTGTAAAGAGTTTGAGAAAGATTGGTGGCAGTTTTCCTTTAAATGTTTGGTATATTTCACTAGGAAAGCCACCTGATTCTGGACCTTTTTGTCGTGGGGAGGTTTTTGATTATTCATTCCATTTTTTTAATATATATTTTATTGATTTTTTTTACAGAGAGGAAGGGAGAGGGATAGAGAGTTAGAAACATCGATGAGAGAGAGACACCAATCAGCCGCCTTCTGCACGCCCCTTACTGGAGATGTGCCTGCAACCAAGGTACATGCCCTTGACCGGAATCGAACCTGGGATCTTTCAGTCCGCAGGCCGACGCTCCATCCACTGAGCCAAACTGGTTTTGGCTCATTCCATTTCCTTACCTGTTATAAGTCTGTTGAGATTTTCTGTCTTTTTAAATGTTCTGGTTGATTTGTGAATTGAAGGACATTTTGTGTTTATAGATATTCAGTCAAGTAATTTTGTGTTTATAGAAATTTCTCCATTTCATCTAGATTACTAATTTGCTGGCTAACACTTATTCATAGCATTCTCTTTTAATCCTTTTTATACGTGTAAGGTCAGTAGTACGTTCCCATGCTCATTGTACATGGGACCTGCCCACAGAAATGCTTAGAGGGAGCCCTGTCTGCTGGAAAGGAAGGGGACAGGAGAACTCTCCATTTAATTATGCCGAGTGTTTTATTATAGGAGCTGATGTTATACCTTAATTTCCTCACAATATTTTAAATGTTTATTGAGTAATGATGTTCTTTAGAAAATATCTTTATTATGGTGATGGCTCTTATTAGAATGATACTCTTTTTTTTAAGCCATAATGTATTACAAATTTGTCATGACTTAGAGAGTAACACTATCAGTGTTAGCAAGGTGCATGTATTTTAATGTGAGAATCTGCCCTCCATACCATAAATCAAAATAGGGATTTAACGCAAGGGTTCTATTAACTCTAAAAACCATACAGCTCTATTACCTACAAAACCTTGTTAAATTCATTCCTTTTCACACCTAAGTAATTCCTCAGAGTGCTAAGTTGTAATTATGGTACAAAGCAGGACTTTTTCTATTTGGCCTTAAAAAAAGTCTCCACTGGTTTGCAAACAGCTGATCTTACGTTATGAGATTTGCCAGACCCCGCCCCCACAGTGAGACAATACTCCGTATCTCTCGGTCTTGGTGGGGAAAGTGTATAAGACAATGAGTATTCAAGCGCTTTGCGTGCTGTATGTGTGGAAGCAGGAACATCATGCTTCCAGGAGAGCCTGAAAGTTGGGGGCCACGTCCAGTTCTTGGTGACTTTAGAGATGTAACTCATAGTCTTCTCACGGACATATTTCCAACGCCCAAAGCTCGCTTTCTGAGATGCTATTCTAGAAACTTCGGTCAGACCAGCATTTGTTAGCTCTCACTCTCTGCCCGAACACCTCGCTGTCTCTAACGCAGAGTTCTTCCCTGTGCTTCCTCCTGACCTCTGTGCCGCTTACTCCGAGCCTCTGAAATCATGCAGCCAAAATTTCACTCCGGGTGAGTATTTGAACATGGGCCTGGGAAGGGGTCGGGGCCGGCCAGCCGCATTTTGAGAGGAAATAAACAGTCCGTCTCTCCTGTCCCTCCTGAGAGCCATGGACACAGCTGCCCATAGTAGATGAAGTGTGACTGTCCATTAAAGAGAGAGATTCTCTTCCTAAATGTCGGATACAGTCTTCTTCCCGGGCCTTTTCACCTGATTGCGTCCTGTTGTTTCTTCCTGAAGCACCTGGAACACATCTCTGTCAGACAAATGAGCTTTCCTGTCTTGATGGATGGCCTGGTCAAGTCAATAAATCAGTACCCTCAGTGGAAATGTGGGAATGAAAGTATCCGCAGTGGATAACTATTGGGTGAAGAAGAAAGTGCACATATATGTTCAGGGCATGACTGCAGGCTGTACCATCCCAGCTCCCTTCCCAGGCTGCCCCGGGCTGTTCTGTTTGCCACCAGCCTTCCCTCGTCCCCAGGGGTCCACAGACGCAGAGGCAAGATCTCCAACCCACATGCATGTAGTCCTCTTATGAATACAGTGAAGCTACTCATGGTGTATGGACCAGACCACCTATCAGACATGCCTGCATTTATAACCCAGGAGCCTTGCCACCTGTGTGGGGGTTCATGATTATGCATGGAAGTGGGTTTATATGTAAAAAAACGAATTTATCTCCTAACAAACGTGGGTAAGAGCATTTGAATAGGGATCTGAGCAGAGATGCTCTAAGTCGCCTGGAAATCCACATCAGTGCTGAGTTGCCTCCTCATGCGTCATCATGATCGCTGAGAACATACAAGACACTGGCAGGCGCTCTCCCATGTGGCGGTCCTTGAATGTCTTCTGAAGAAGAGCTGACTCACTGCGCATGGCTCTGCGTTCTTCCTGGCTTCTCTGTCAGTGTCAGTGCGTCTGCGTGTAGACCCCAGGAGATAAAGGCATGTTAAATGTCATCTCCCTACCTGTGGCTCGATCCATAGAGACGAGTTTGCCCCCAAACGAGTTATTCAACAGTTCTGTTGTCTCTACAAGGACATTTGCTCAAAAGAGTTGTTTACAGTTCTCAGCAGTTTTCCAAACGGAAAGAAGCCCACAGCTCGATGGACCCCGGATCTCCAGCTCCCGCCGTGACTTTGCATTTGTTGTCTTGACACCCAATGGCTGCAGCATCCTTTTCTCCGCTGACTCCTTTTTCAAAGGAAAAGCAGGGCCGCGAAATCACTGAGTAGCTCTAAACTGAAAGAGCCGTTAGGCAGTGCAATCTGAAATGCACCGTTGGAAAAGGAAGGAATTCAGGTCATGCCATTCTCTCCTCCCATGGCCAGGAAGAGTCTCTGCAAACAGTTCCCGCCCTCACTTTCCCCATCCAAAGCACCTGTAGCATTTAGCTCAAGTGGTTGTAACAGGAAGAGCACTCACACCTAATAAAATCAGCTGAACAGTTGCCAGAAACACGCGCTGGAAGAAAATAGAAGGAGATAACAAAGCATTTTCCTGTTATTGGCAAATTGGAGTATATTATAAAATTGGAGTATATTATAAAATTGGAGTATATTATAAAATTGGAATATATTAGAGAAGCAAACTCCGACCTGTGCTTTGCCGGGCCTGTCTCTGGAGTCCCTCCTACCTGCCTCACCAGCAGGTGGCAGTGCGGGAGCACTGATCCTCCTGAGGGAGCACTGATCCTCCTGCTTCTGCAGAGCTGGGAAGGTGCGTGGCCCCTCTTCTCAGCACAGGTAGCTGCGGCTTTAGAAATGCCAGTGCTATTCTCGCCCGGCATTAAAATAGCCTCGCCTGCATCTCCTGATCGCCTGAATCAGGAGATGTGCCGTGAGCACTGGGTGCATAGTTCCCTTCTCCAATTTTCTAAACTGGAACCTCTGAGCACAGGTGCCCCGGCAGTTCTTGGTTGTCATAATTTTAAATACGAACCTTTCCCCCAGGACGGCAGGAAGTGAGTTCCGTGTGTTGAGACCAGCGTTTTTCAACAATTGCATGAAGGCGGGGTTTCCCAGGGCCTCCGCCGACTAGAACCCTTGGTGACAAGAATGGTGACATTTCATTTTCCTTATCGGGGCCGCGCCAGCTGTCCTCGCGCCATCGCAGACGAGCTCTCAGCCGGCGGGATGATGCCACTCTATCAGGCCTTTGTGTTTGCACAATGTCCGTTCGGCAGTTTAACGGCGGCAGAGGAGCCAGTTTCAACATTTGGTTTCAGATCCCCGGGATTTAGATGTGTTTGAAGTGTGTCTGGCTTCCTCTCTTTAACAGATAGGCATTCTGAGAGCCACAGAGTGTCACCTGGCCCAGTGTTCATTCACTTGTGGGTGTGGGGCAACACCCGAAACATGGAACAATCTAGGTTTTCTCTCTGTCTGAACTGAGTGGTGCCATCCCCAATAGAGTGTCCCCCAAAATGTATACACACGCTTTGTGTAATTATAAAGGCAGTGTTTATCAGATTACACTTCATTTTCATGCCGAAACCGGTTTGGCTCAGTAGATAGAGCGTCAGGCTGGGGACTGAAAGGTCCCAGGTTCGATTCCGGTCGGGGGCATGTACATTGGTTGCAGGCACATCCCCAGTAGGGGGCGTGCAGGAGGCGGCTGATCGATGTCTCTCTCTCATTGATGTTTCTGGCTTTCTGTCCCTTTCCCTTCCTCTCTGTGAAAAACCAATATAATATATTTTTAAAAATTACACTTCATTTTCAGAACTGAACTGTGAGCTGTAAAAGTATATATACATTTTGGGGTGCACTCTGTACGCCTGATGGACTGGGGAGGTGTGGGGGAATATTTCCCATATGACCACAAACCCTGAAATACCTACTACAGGGCCCTTTGAGAGAGCGCGTGCTACCCAGTGCTCCATGCTGTGTGCCTGAGTGCAGCCTGACCATATTTATACCCTTATCTGTCTGTGAGCTCTGAGGACAGACTTGTCTGTCTCTTTGAAATCTTAATCTCCAGCCATGTGTACCTTTCCAACAAGGCAAGGGTGAAAGAAATACTGCCTGACTCCTGAATGAACAACATTGAAAAAATATTAGATTTTCAGAGGGTTGGTCAATTGCCATGTCATCCGAAATACTGGCCGCTGCTTTCAGGGAGGATGATGGCTGCTGCATTAGAACCTTGCCTGACCTTGCCTGACCTTGGACTTGCGGTACACGCTTCTGGGGGAAGATTGGACCCCCTCTTGAGGGCTCCTGCCTTTGAATTTAGAACGGTTATTCGACTGGCTTTGGCCAGTGGAAGGTGGATAGAAATACTACATGTCCACTTTGGAGCGGAAACTACCAGATGCAGCTCGGGGTTCACCAGCTCACTCTGTTCCCTCTACCACAAGGGTTCTCAACCTGTGGGCTGCGACCCTTTTGGGAGTCAAATGACCCTTTCATAGGGGTCGCCTAAGACCATCGGAAAATGCAGATATTTACATCACGATGCATAACAGTAGCAAAATTTCATGGTTGGGGTCACCACCACATGAGGAACTGTGTGCAAGGGTCGCGGCCTTAGGAAGGTTGAGAACCACTGCTCTACCACGTGGCCACGGTGTTCAGAATGCCACTGCCTCGCTGTCTGAGGCCCCCAGTAAAGCGAAGCCCTGCCTGACAGAGTTGTTTTGGAAAGTTCTTAGAGGGAAAATAGCCTCTGTCGCTGCAGATCCTGAGATTAGGGGCTGCATGTAGTACATCCAGGTTAGTACGAGTAGTGGATGCAGAGACCATGTAGCGGATATTGTACATCAACACGGATGGTGCTGCTGGCAGTACGCGCAGTGGCTGCGTGTCAGGCCATGAGCCAAGAGGTCACCCATTTGGTTCCTGGTCAGGACACCTGCCTGGGTTGCAGGCTCTGTCCCCTGTGGGGCAGCTGATCGATGATGTTTCTATCTCATTGATGTTTCTCTTGCTCTATCCCTCTTCCTTTCTCTCTCTCTCTAAAAACCAATAAGAAGCAAATTTTAAAAACAGAATGCTTTTAGGTCAATGAAACAAGTCTCTTCAAATTATATAGATGTGCTCCCTGTCACAGCCTGGGCTGCTCGGAGTATCTGTGCTCAGTGGTGTCTCCTTCTCCTGTGACTAGGGACAGATGGCTGTGGTGATTTTCAGACGATGTTCTAATGACCTGGGAAACATTGAGCCATCTCCAATCAACTTGAAATTCTTAAGAAATACTCTGTTATTTATTGGGAGAAAACTGAACTGCGAGGTATTTTTTCGTCAAAAAGAATTTAGCATAGAAAGTACTTGTATTTAGGACAGACTATTCAGTGAGACAGAATACAATTCAAGAATTCCAACTAAATTGCAATTGCCTTTTCTTTCCAGTATTTACATGTCTGTGTTGTGAAAAACTATAAAATTCTGAATATGAAGCAGTTACTGAGTAAAAAACAATCAGAGACCAAAACAGTGGAATGTTACAGCATCCATATATATGTATGTAATTTTATACTAGTCACCCGGTGCACATTAAAAGGGGATTAATTAGAGGAAATAATTTAATATTAATTTTAATATCTAATATTGCTATTTGCCCTGTCTCTGTGATAGAAGTGTCAGAGATGAAAGAAAATTAGTAAAATATATAGGAAAACCTTCCTCCTGTCAGAATCTGGGGTGCACCACGGCACCCAGAATCAAGTCCCTGCCCACCCACATGCACCTCAAAATTGCTAGAGACCCAGACCTGGCCAACTCCCACCCCCATTGGGCTAGATCCAGACCCGGCCAGTCCGACCCTTGTCAATCCCTGCCAGGCAAGGTCATAGCCTCAGGTTCCCTGGCCCAGCATCAGGACAGGGGGCATGGCCTGAGGTCCCCCAGCCTGATGCCAGGGCATGGGGTGCAGCCTGAGGTCCCCTGTCAAGCCCCATGGGTTGGGGAAGGGTGTAGCCTCAGGTCCCTGCTGATTGCTCGTTAAGGCTCCTTAAGGGAACTTGGCCTCAGCTGTGGGTGCAGCCATCTTTGTGACGGAGTGATGGTCAATTAGCATATTCCCTTTTTATTAGGTAGGATGTACATACATGGTTGAAATTATAAATTTAGGTAAAAATATTGGTTAAAAGTGATTGAAGCTTGATTTACTCTTATCTTCATTGTTACCATTTTGATGCAGATATTTAGTATTGTAAAAACATAAGATCTTTTTACTTAATGCATATTTTCTTTCACATAACTATAAATTGATAAAAAATGACATGTGACTTTACCATTGAGAAATTATTAATCACCTTTAATATCTGGGTCTGGTGCAACATTCAATATCATTCCTATGGCCATATCTTTCTAGGGTTTTTAACATTTACATCCCACATTAGAGTTAAGTTTCTTCTGAGAAAGTTAGGTCTTGAGGATCAGCTGTTATATCCCAAGTGAAGAAGAAGTTGAAGGCATTTGATAGAAGGGACACCACATACCAGCAAGTGAGCAAGGTCATGGCATTAACTCGGATGCCCTAGCAATGGTGCCAAGTTTAGTGCCACCGAGTAATCGACCACCTGAAGGTCACGCACTTAGACTGTTCACGTGGTTTCTGGGTTCCAGATCCTCGGATGATTCAGCCTGTGTCTCCAAAAGAAGCCGAGACCGGTTTGGCTCAGTGGATAGAGTGTCGGCCTGCAGACTGAAAGGTCCCAGGTTTGATTCTGGTCAAGGGCATGTACCTTGCTTGCGGCCACATCTCCAGTGTGGGGTATGCAGGAGGTGGCTGATCGATGTCTCTCTCTCATCGATGTTTCTGACTTTCTATCCCTCTCCCTTCCTCTCTGTGAAAAAACAATAAAATATATTAAAAAACAAAACAACAGAAAAGCACACAAAAGAACAAAAACAGAAGAGCCACAATGTTGATTTAGTCTCTAAACAATTATTCTATGAACATCTTTTCTATACATTTCGGTCCTGCCACACTGTCTGAGAGCACCGATGCATTTGTAACATCCCAGGATGGAATTTTGTTTGCAGAGAGCAACATTTCCTAGGTGTCTACCTGCTGAAGGTTCTTCTTTCTTGGACATCAAGGTTCCATAGTGCTGCCTCAGACGAGGGTGCAGATGGAAGGCAAAGGCGAGTTGGTTCCCAGTACCAAGCCTTCCTTCCATCCCCGCCTGCGTATAATCAGCTTTATCATCCACCAGAGTCTTTCCCTGAGAAAAATGAGGATGTCACAAGAGAGCATATCACTTGCTGATCTTGTTTGGCCCACAGAGACACGGGGGCACATCCGTGACTGCTGTGGCCACCACGGACCGATGCTGAGAGCTGAGTCCACAAAGCCACTTCCGCTCCAGGCTGCAGCTCGCACTCCTCCTGGGACACATTGGCGCGAGGAAGGGGAGGCGACCAGCCGCCTCCGGACACACGCCAGGCTTCTGAGTGGCTCTCCGCTTCCTTAAGTGACTTTCTGAGTCCTTCCGGGGCCCTTCCCTGGGCTGGGGGACAGCGGGTGGCAGCAGCTGAGTGATGATCTGCGCAGACGGCACAGACTCTGGGCGGGGAACCGGAGGCTTCCCCATCAGCCACTCTGCAGGGCGGACTCTGAGCCAAGTGCAGCCGAAGGAGAGGATTCAGCGCAAGGTTTTAGGATCAGCCTAGCTTTCTGAAACCCTCGTCAGCAGACAGATGGAAAAACAAGAAAGGTTGCAATGAAAAGATGCTGAAAACAACCCCCTCCACCATCTAGAAATAATGTAAAGAGGATACAAGCTTCATCTTTTCCCCTGAACTGTGGGTTGCTCTCTGGTGTAACTGTGATGCTGATGGATGAATGGCGTTATCCCGTCAATGAGATAAGGAGCGAGCGACTAGGGTAGCGCATTCATCACCTGGGCCTGATCTACAGAGAACGCTCACGTGAGCGTTGAGTGATTTTTTTTTTCCAAGGACCCTTTTCAGAAATGATTTCATGGACAGGAATGGCTGGGAAACTGGGGCAGAGAGCGGCGTTTAGGGAAGGCCCCTTCTACCTGCTCAGCAGTGAAATGGGGTGAGGGCAAAGACCTCTCTTCCTGCCGGTCACCCGGTCCCAGGAACCACTTCAACTGGAACCGTCGTAGAGGTTTGTGTGCCTGATACCTGGTTCAGATTTCACCATCGTGGCAACAGTCAACATACCTTTGAAACAGCCTGACTTTTATAAATAATATAGGTACCTTAAAATATGTATTGCCTGCCCTTCTGTGTAATTCTTCCAGCTGACAAAAGATATTTTTAACTTTCTTCACAAGGAAAGTACGCCGCAGATCAAATACTCCTGGAGAACGCTAGATTAAATATTTAAATTGGTTTCCACTACATAATGGTTTTAGAGCCTTTCGTTCTGAATCT
>PVJN01003963.1:0-94827 GCA_004026805.1 Lasiurus borealis | reverse complement strand
AGAATTTTCCTTTAAGCACCTCAGCCCCTCTGCCAACCACCTCTAGTTATTAAAATGCAGCTCAAGATGTCTCACTCTGGCTGTTACATTATCATTCCTCGTTAGAGACTCCTCCAGGGCCCGAGACATCCCTGCACTAACTTTATAATTACAAAGTCAATTTCTAAACAGACATTTGCAAATAAGTCAATTTAAATACCGAGACTTGCAAACAATAATTAAGCAGTAGCTTCTTTTTTAATATCTCTATATATAATTAATGCCTGTGGGCTTTTCATTTTACCTTGCAACTGGATGGTTTGCAATTGTTTGTTGAGCTAAAGTGTTCTCTGAAAGCACATCAAAGCACTAGGGAGATTTTGAAAGTGATTGAAGAAAGGGCTTTTCTTCTTCCTCCATCATCCCTGTATCACCAGATCGGCTGCACTTTTTGTCAGTTGTGATTATGGTAGGGAAGGGAAGCTGGAGAGGAATCATTTTCTGCAGTAAAAACAATAGCACAGGGTTCTGGTCCAGCCATAGACTAGCTAATGTGGCTTCTATGGATAATCAGTCAGGGAGTGTCTCCATGCTGAAAACCTCAGCTACTTCTGATTTCAGCATCACCTCCGCAGAGAGAGCTTTCTGTAGCTCAGCTTCCCTCTGGTGTAAAAAAAAAAATCTATAGTGGATCCCAGTCACCTGTAGGACAGTGACCATGGTACTCATAGCTGTTCACAATCTGACATATTCTCTTTTTTAATAAGATTTTTGAAAACATACTTGACCCTAAGGAAAATACTAGGTGACAAGGTCACATTAGTAAATAAGACATGATCTATTTCTCATTTTAAGGGGGCCAGAAACCTAGGAAAAATAAATTTGTGGATGACCATTGTTACAAATGGGAAAGTTAGGCTAGTGTGGAGACTTATGAATGCCATTTAAGGAATGTGATATCTCATGGATGAATAGGCATTAACCAGGTGAAGAGTGGGGAGGAAGGTTATTTCGGGTAGAGAAAAATCCTGGTAGATCTCATAAAGATGAGAGCATAGTAGGACCTTTTGTAAAACACACAGTGGGTCTGAGTGGTAGCTAAATAAGGAGAGGGCTGAAAAGATGATATGGTTTTAGATGGAAGTGTGGACTAGATTCTTGAAGGTCAGGTTAAGAAGTTTAGACTTTGTCCCAAGGACCATAGAGAGCCATGGAAGGATTTAAAGAAGTGGTATAACCAGTTTGGTTTATGCTGACTCAGCTATGCCTTTAAGCTATACCAGAAAAAAAGTCCAAAAATAGCTGGATAATCCAGAAACTCTTAATTTGAGTCTATCTTCCCAAGTTCTACACTGATGAAGACATTCTTCCCAATATCCCCAACCCAGTTAAATACCTCAATCTCAAATTTTCATTCAGAAGTCACAGACACTATGAAATGTCATTAATCTCACTACCAGTGGTAACTCTTTTTAATGATTTATAATAATAAAAGCATAATATGGTAATTAGACCAGACAGCCAAAGACCTTTTAGGTGTCCTTCCGGATGAAGCTGCCATCGTGGAGGCTGAGGCAGAGGCAGGTAGGGGTGATTAGGTAGGCAGGTGAGTTGTTAGGGGTGATCAGGCAGGCAGGCAGAGGTAATTAAGGGTGATCAGGTAAGACTGCTAGTTTAGACCCAATCTCTGAGGGGTCCTGGATTGCAAAAGGGTGCAGGTTGGGCTGAGGGCCACCCTCTATGCACGAATTTCATGCACCGGGCCTCTAGCATGCTTATATGGATGCAACTACAAAAATGCATAGTATGTATGCAGCTCCCTAGCTCAACTTATAATGTGCATATAAATAAGTTTTTATTATATTAAAGTAGTGCATATATCTCAGCAAGATACTAGCAAATGTAAGCACTTCAAATAGCTTCATAGTATCATCGTCAATTTGACCAATATCACAACAATTTTTCAATAAGAGTCTCCATAGGTGCTGTGGCAGGAGCGAGGATTCTTCACTTTCAGAATGTCCTCAAGCATAGTCATGATTCCCTGCCTCCTGCTGGCCACCCTATTCAATTTATGGGAAAAAACCTTCCATAAAGCTTCCCCTGAAGGCAGAGCTTCCTCTCAGGTATAGTGAGGCTGACTATGTCAGTATTCCCCAGAAGAGAGGTCCAGACTCAAGACTCCAGTGAGTTTTTAAGGTAATCAGAATCAGTGAAACCTCCTATCAAAGTGCTGATCTTCTCAGCTTAAAATACAGGCAAGGGAACCTTACTGACCCAGAAAACCCTGTTTCACAATTTTCCTCAGAGATAACTGTCTTTCTCTTTCCCCATGTCCATTTCAATAGAAATGCAGATAGGTCACCATTCATTGAAAAAAAGTCTGAGTCTAATGCAAGCTCCTCTGTTGCCCACTAATGCAACCTGGGGATCCAATGGAGACAGAAGCAGACAAACAGACTAAAAATCTGACTTTGGTGACCTCTTGTCAACCATCAAAAGATTTTGAAAAGCACTCAACACAGTGAGGAAAGAGCAGGAGCATCATTCCAGTTTCCCATCCTTTTTGGTAGCCTTGAGCCAACCCTCCTGTATCTGAGTGAACACAGGCTTCTGCAATCCGGCTGGCATATTTTCCTGGTCCTTCTCCCCTCAGCCTTCTCTTCCCTCTGAGTCATTCTTTTCTATCTTCCTTTTTGGTTTCCTTTCACTGCTCCCATAGAGCATGAGAGCACCAGAAAGGGGACCGAGAGTATGGGTGTATCCTTGTGGCCATGGTCATTGGACACCATTGGAAGGATCATTCCATTTTTCTAGGTTTCTTTATTCCTATATTTAGTTGATCAGTTTAGATAGGATGATATCGCCTTCCAAATACTAACATTCTATATCACATTTTTTTTAATATTTGGTTCTCTTCTATTCTTCTTCCTTCTTCTTTACTTTATATCTCTGAATAACTTTTGAAGGTTAAATGTTTAAATAAATGGAAGCTGATAATTTCAGTTCCCTTTGTACCTACTTTAAAGGTTTACAATAAAGCAGAAAGCTGTGGTATGTCAAAGTCAAAACTCATAGCTCAACAGAAATATCCCTCCTCACTCCATTGACTTGGACTCCATTTACATTAGCTTGCCCACTGGGTGTGGACTTCCATTTTCTACACCTTCAAATTCTTCTCATCCTTCTTCCAGCTCAGATTTCTTTGATACCATGAACATTTGCCTCGAGAGTTCAAACCCTCTTTGAATTCCAGTTTCTTTGGACAACTAAACCATATGCATTTGAACCTTATAGCATTTAAATAGTTTCCTATCCCTCTGTTTGATATTGTGTTGGTGACACTAAGCCTTGTGAATATTAATTATGTTATAAGATACCGAATAATAGGAAATTCCTTCTTCTCTCCAGTTTTCGCTTCTCAGGCTATCAAGCACATAGTGTGTGCACTTAAAGTATGATTTGAGAGTATTATGAGTTTTTCAGCTGAGAAATAATCTATTTCAATCCTCACAATCTACACACAGGATACTAAGTCTCACAGAAAAGCAAATGACTCCCAATGAGTTAATGGCTGAGCTGGACTAAAAGCTAGGCCTCCTCCATCCATTTCCTTCTCTATATCATTTGTTGCTTGATTTATTTCTCCAATACCTACGCATTCCCAAGGTCCTCAAAAGTACTGGCCACTTAACCTATTGCCTGTCCACTTTTGTACTGCTTAAAAGAGATGTATCTTTTCAAGTTGTACTCCTGATGCCCGCCAGCAGGTCAGTTTTAAATTACTGTGCTAGCTAATTGGTCCATGGAGGTGTCCCCTTTGTTAAGGGGGCAATGATGATGTAAGGAGAGGTACTTTCTGTTTGGAACCTGAAAATCTGCCTTTAGTTCCCTGTTTGTTTTTCACTAACTCTATGTGCTTAGGCTCACTATTTCTCTAAATGCACATTTTCTCATCCATAAAAGAGGAGATAAATATCCTCCTTTCACAAAATACTGCAAAGTCTGGGGTGAGATGATATTTGCCCTTTACTAATTGTGATGAGCTACAGCAATATCAAATATGGCTCTTTTCACTGTTGTTAATAAACAATAATAAAGTCTGAAAAATATGAACACCAGTTTGGAAAGCAGCACCCTAATTTTTGCTACTCAAGACTTGACTAAGCGGGCGAGAAGCCACCATCGATATCGGCGACGATTACATATGCCTCCTTTCTTCTTATGTGCGTGTGAGATCCATAACTTAAAACACTTGCTGCTATTCAGCACAAAAACAAATGGCAAAGTAACCCTGGCTGTGAAGTATTTCCACCGCATAACTGAGACTTGCCACCATTCTGTTAAATTATGAATATCTATCACTTGATGGAGTCAATGCTTTTATTTGGAACTGGGAAGGAGAGAGGCAGAGTTTAGGGTTGGCCAAAGAAAAACAGTGAAAGGAAGATGCAGTTGCTATAGCGATTAACAACGGGTATCCTTTGCACAGGTTTAGGGATGCTGATGCAGCTAAAATGTTTGTCTTTAACCACGGTGGAGACGGTGACGGATTGTGGAGCCTTGGCCTTGAGCCTTGATGTAATCCAATTCTAAATAAATCATAAATCTAAGTGCAGACTGGTGAGGCAGGAAGAATACCAATTCGGGCCAAGCCATCACACGCAGGCAGGGGTGACCGCTATTGATTATGAAGTGTGAAGTAGGGATGGATGACAGGAGAAGGACCGTGACCAGCCTGCAGGAAGGTACTTCTTTCTCTGCTAGCCCGAGTCAACCAACGGCTCAGCTGCCAGGCCTCAGTAGTGTGAATGAGAGATCACTGCTGAATAAGCCACAAGGTCAGGCATTCTGCCGCCCCCTACGTTTTCTTGGATAACAAGATTTTTATTTATTTATTATTATTATTTTTTTAATCATGAAAGGTGCTGAATTGCTAATCCTTGGGCTAGTTTCATGAGTTCCTCACTTGGAAGGACCCAACAGTCAACCTGAGCGTTTCTCACAGGCCTAAATGTTGATTGAAATCTGAAGATGCTACAGCACTTGAAAATGGAATTACCATTTACTTGCTTGAAGGTGGTGAGGGAACAAAGACAATTGTTAGTATGTCACACTGATATTCCTCATTTTCTACTGCCTAAGAGAAAGGCTCAATCTGTGAAAGGTGAAAAGGAAAACCAAACTGCTAGCTGAATGCACTCTGGAAAAACCCCAGCTCCTCTTTTCAGAAAAGAAAGGACCTGGAAGGGTAAGTGCAGGGACTGGAAACAGCATAATGACATGGGTTGAGTGAGCATGAAAGAATTTTAGTCAAGTTCAGAGGAGGAATTCTTAACAATTGTTAAAAGAGTTAAGGAACTTATATTTCAATATTTTTTATTTTATTTTAAAAATTGAGCCCCCATGTGAAGATTAGAAGTGGCTACCAAATCGGATGTATAACTTTTTAAAAATTTCGTGGATGTCAGACCAGAGTTCCTTACAAATGCAGCACTGTGCTATAATGGCATAACCACATATTGTTGGTTTCCACCCTGGAGGACACACTGGGGATTTGAAATAAAAGCACCAAATTCAGATTCAACTCAAACTCAACCATCACTCTGCAACTGAGTAGAGAGTGTACTTTTCTCATGCCTGCCTGCCAAACTACTGAACCGATGGCACATGGTACAGATGTTCACCCGATATGAGCCACAGTGGTCTGGGGCTGCCTCCGCATTGCCAGAGGGATACTGTGGACACCACTTTAAGGTCATTATTGTGGTATTTGGACAATGTAGTTTAAAAGTGGCTGAGTCTAAAAAAGAGTGTTGTGATCTGGCCAATGTGTCTCAGTGGTTGAGTGTCAACCTATGAACCAGGAGGTCACAGTTTGATTCCTAGTCAGGAAACATGCCCAGCTTGCAAGCTAGATCCCAGTGTGAGGCATACAGGAGGCAGCTGATCAATGATTCTCTCTCATCACTAATGCTTCTATCTCTCCCTCCATCTTCTTTCCCCTCTGAAATCAATAAAAAATATACACATATTTTAAAAAAGAGTATTGTGTAGCACCAGGTTAAAGACAGAATTTGACACACAAGAGATTTATTTAGATAGAAATACCTATGAAAGGTAAAGGGGAAGAAGCAGAAGATAAGGAAAACCTTCAGATTAGGATGAGATCTGATGTCAGGAAAGGAGAGCAAGGAGAGCAAATTGTGTAAGCATAGTCTCAGACTACAGTTGTTTAAGTCGGTGACAGCAAGGGTCATAACCACCCACTAGAGTACTCTTGCCTCCCACAGAAATGGGCTGGCATTAGTATCTCTCCTGCTTTTCCATGGCTAGCACGGCGAATTTTGGGCTAGATACAGATATTGTTTTAACCTGGCTCCTATGGCTGTTCAATGTCTTAAATAATTATGGACTCGTTACAAAAGGAAGAGGTAGGCACTGGCAGACATAATGGATTAATTCAAGGCTTTTACCACAGATAGATTTTTAAGATAAAATCCCGAAGTATTAGGTGCCAGCTCTGGGGTATTCCATCAAGCACACTTTGGAACCACTATTACAAGCTCCAGTGTAATAACATTTTATGTGAATTTGAATTCTGCAAATTAGAAATACCATCATATAAAATATCAATAAGTCTCACTTTATGCACAATATTTAACACTATGTGACTCACTTAAATTAAAAACAATTCATCAAGAATTTCATAACTTGAGAGTCGGCTCTGTGAGTTATGAACTGTGTCTTCGGTAAGATCACGGAGCAACACGGCTACAGCTGTGAAGCAGAGAGACCCGGCACCCTGAGTCAGCATTGGTCTTGAATTACATGATGCTTTCAAAGTTATGGTCCTTGCACACAAAAATTAATCAATCTTCTTTCACTCCAAGAAAGGTGACAATGTGCAGGGACAACTATGACGGTAAAGCAAGAAGAGAACATACAAATGAAATGTTGAATTGTGAATAAAACTTGTAGTGAACCAAGAGGTAAAGGAAGGAGAACAGTCAGCAATCAAGGGAGTCTATAGGGTCCAGAATTAGGATCTGTTAATGTACTCTCTGCAATTTATTTTGCCTGACTAGACCTCCTAGAAAGAGTGAAGAGGGTCGATCCACGTGTCTAGTTGATGGGTGCTCACTGACAGGGAAGGGACTCTGGAGCTGCATACCTTTTCAGACCGGAGGGACTTCTGCAGCTGGTAATTGGGCTGTACATGGTAGAAGGTGGCCTATATGATCAGAAACTCCTAGATTGGGTCAGTGCAGCAGCAATTATAAGCAAGAGTTACAAAAGACTTCACCTAAATGAGATGGCTGAATTCTTGCTGTTAGTAGAGTGAATTAGAGAAAGGGGAAAAAGGTTTTATAAAAAGGTGATCGTGATGCCTTCCTGGGATCAGATCAGATAGCAAAACTCAGACTGAAACTCCAGATAATGTGTAAGACTTGGAGGTGCTGGAAGCTCCTGAATTTAGAGTCCGACCCTCAAATGTGACCGATCAGGAAGGCACAGAGAAATGGTTTCAACTCCATCAGCGGATGCTTTGCTGATAGCCAGAAGCTGCACCTCCGAAATCTCTTCCAGGAGGAAGAAAACGGTCCCCATGGAGAATGTCCTTAGCATACTGTAGACCCAAGTATGGAAAGGAAACTGTCAGGGACAAACCGAAGATGATGAGGAAACACCAAGTGTCCACCATTACCGGGACCACAAATTTTATGGACACTCTCCCTTCCTTCTCAGGATGAGCAGAATCATGCCTGGGAGGTGACTGTGTTCTGAAAACCAGCATGTCTGCTACTCTGCACTTGTCTCAGTTGCCCACAGCTAGGTTTATTAGACAGAACTTTAATAGATATGGTCAATGGTCAGTCTTTAGAGCAGTGGTTCTCAACCTTTCTAATGCCGTGACCTTTTAATACAATTCCTCATGTTGTGGTGACCCCCAACCATAAAATTATTTCCGTTGCTACTTCATCACTGTAATTTTGCTACTGTTATGAAATGTAATGTAAATATTTGATATGCAGGATGTATTTTCATTGTTACAAACTGAACATAATTAAAGCATAGGGATTAATCTCAAAAACAATATGTAATTATATATTGTGAAATATTTATTTCTAATTACAAATAAATGAAATTTTGTCTTGAATCATGGTGTAGCATGGGCAACAGTCTTCATATAACAACAGTAAACTACATTGCTATATTTTGCTACACTAAGGAGCGGTGTGTTGGTTCCTAAGACTATGGGAAATAGGTGTTTTCCAATAGTCTTAGGTGACCCCTGTGAAAGGGTCGTTGGATCCCCAAAGGAGTCGCGACCCACAGGTTGAGAACCGCTGCTGTAGAGGATCCCACTGCACCCTGGAGGAGGCTGAGAAGAAAGGTCAGGATATAAGGACTCAGGCTGTGTCTGAGAAGGTTCTATGTGTAGTGCAAATAGACATAGTGTTTCTTTCTTTGAGGAGGTTCTTAAAAATTTCACGGAAGTTTTATACCAAAATGTAAATATTCAGAGCCTCTTTTACTTCCTGCCTGCTCAGAGAGTGATGCTCAGGGTTTAATGGGTGAAATGAAGAACTGGAAGAAAAGGAGGGGTCGCCTTGTTTTACACTGAAAAGAGCAGAGAGACATTCTTAGGATCAGATGAGAGATCCCTAGAAGAGGGCTGAAGTTCACCTGGGCCAGATTTTGAAGAAATTGGAGCTTCTGAAAAGATAACACGTTTAGAGGCAGCTGCCATTCATTGTAAAACGAAGAAAAGTATATTTTAAAAAATCGTTTAAGGAGTTTATCTTTCTTTGGGGTTATGCGTGGCATTTACTTTTCGAGTTTATTAAATATTTAGATATCATTTTTAATTTTCAAATATTTGTTCATATGAAATTAGAGTTTCTTCAGAAGGTGACACCATGGAGATGCAGATCCTAGACTAGTTTGGCTTTATCTCGGTTATGCTGGCACAGTGTACCGTTATGCATCTATCTTTTTCCAATGAGAATTAATTAAAGTGTAGATTATCCAAATTCCATTCTTAACTGAAAATGTCCACTCTAAATTAAGGGAAAGTCAAAATATTGGAAAAGCAAGTCAGCTGTGTAAAGACTTAGAAACAGGATTAGAATGGAAATTGCCAGGGTTACCAGGGGTTTAAAATCAGAGCCTCAGGATTGGAAAGGGCACTATAAAATCATCAAGTTCAACTGCCAAGCCAGCCAGCATTCGCCTATGCAATGAGTATGACAGATGGCCTTCCAGTGGGGCAGACATGTTCACCAGCGCAGCCAAGTCTGTGCTTGGACAGCTCTTATCATTATAATGTTTCTTGTATTTAACCCAAATTTGCTCTTGTGACTCTTAATTATTGGTCTTTGTCTCTCTCCCTCTCAATCCCCACCCCTTTCCTGTGCAGTAGAACACAGCTGAGAAGACAGGTCCTACAATTTACCAGCTAATGATTTCAGATAGATTTTAACATGAATGATAATAGTCTATTTCTTAACTTACACGACAGACAGAATAACTCCTAAACTGTAGGCTTATTTTGAGGATTAATATGATAATGTTTGGAGTAGACTTAACAGAGTGCTTTATACATATATTCCAAAAATATATTTTAAAAACTGTATCAATGTTACTAATGCAAATGTTACCAGAAATTCAATGTTGATGCCAAAAGATTCCAGGTTTATCTCTTTCCTGTGAAAATTTACCTTTCTGGCCTTAGGTTGATTCCAGTAATGATTATCTAACTTGGAATAAGTCTCTGACCCTATAAATTCTGACTGAAGGTATCCATGACCTTGACTTAGCATTCTGATTCTGACCAATTGAGTCCCCAAACCATCTCTCTCTGTTTTGTATGCTCTGCCACTGGAATCCTAAGTGCACAATTCCCTTCTTGCTTCACACTGTGACTGTTAAGGCATGAACAATCACAGTTCCAGGCTGATCAGTAAGGACTGAGACCCTTCCCTGGAAGTCCATATCAAGAATGCTATACACTCTTCATGTTCTGCACAGCTATGTCCTCAAACTTGTGCATATTTAAATCCAATGAAGGCATGGCTTCTTTGTCTGGTCTTCGGGGCTAGGGCTTAGATGCTTCTGGGAGAAAAGTTAGACATGAGCCAGATGACCATATACAGGGGTATCTCGAGATACGAGTTTAATTCATTCCGCAACCTTGAGGCATGGGAAACTATGAGACACTCAAGTCGCAGTAAACTGGTGGGTCGTGTGCAGATGGCCGATCCACACGATTACTTGTATCTCAAATGTTGCTCGTATTTCAAAGCAAAAATCGCTTGCTCGACAGCTCGTATCTCAAAAATCTCGTATGTTAGGGCACTCGTATCTCGAGGTACCACTGTATTTATTTCCATCCATAGAGCAGCTACATGAGGCGATTTTGTTAGGGGACCATGACAGACAAAGCCCAGGTTCCTCTGTAAGAAAGGAGTGGCTACTGCATTGCAGGGAGCATTGTCAGCAAACATCCTTCAACTTCCCGCTTTACAGTCAGCCTCAACTGCAGGCAGCCACCTCACTGAGGTCCTGCCATCCTCGGGCAGCCCACATATAGTGACTGACTAAGAGGGGGTGGGGATGAGGGGTGAAGGCCTGACCATCTGAGCCCAATGTGGGAACTCTGATGGACAGAGTTCAATCCAAGGCCCCACTCTGCATCTACTCTTCTTCTTCCACAGATGCTAATTTCTAGGAAAGATCACGTCCCCCAAACTCTGTCTCAGCATCCACTTCAGAAGAAATCAGGCAGTGACAAGGGCTACAAGAATAAGAAGAGGTTTTCTGTTTGGGGTTTTGTTTCTTTTAAAAATCATCTGGGAGAAGTGGGTGGGGAGGCAAGAGAGAAGGTATATGTTCTTTCCATCCCTTGAGATGACTGGATTTGAAAAGACACAGTTACAATGGGAAGGAAAGGTGCTCAAGCAGAACCCGTCCAGCTCTAGGCTAACTCTGTTCTGAAGTCTCATGAAGTCTGAGTAGTAGACCTGTCCTTTCCCCCCTCCCAGCCCCAGCAATCCCCAGGGGACCAAGGTCCTGCTCAGACCATCACCAGGTGAGGACAGCTATGCCAGATGAAGAGGGACACTGAGCAGACTCCTTAAAGAGGAGTGAGAATAAGTGGACTTCCTCCTAAACGCGTGTGAAACATCACCACTCTGATACAGAAGTGGCTGGGGGAATACTGCAGAACCAGTTTAGAATAACTGGGACCTGAGCACTGAGATTTGTGCTGTCATATTTGTACACATTGGTTGGTGAGGTGTGAGATATTTGGATTGCAATTATAGAAGTTAATGTGCTCTGTAAATATGCCACATAATTGAAGGCAAGTGAAAATAAGAACAAGAAGAAACCAATAGGCAGAATAAGTACATAAAAGCCAAGACTCTATTGTTTAAATCAACCTCAAAGGATTAGCAATTTTCAACAACTCCCTGTAATTTTTCTAAGACCCCTCTCCTTTCCAGAAATCCTTTATAGCTCTACACAAATTGTCCCACACTGACTTAACTGAGGTTTAGAATAAGGCAAAAATGAAGTTCAAAAGAAAACATCCATGGAACTCAGAAGAATGAAATGAAAGATCTATGAGTTTCCAATCATTAAATACAGATTCCCTGGTATGATATAAACTGTCGGTGTTGTGATGTCATAGTGTAGCCTTATTTCAAATTCAGAAAACGGTTTCTCCTCTGGAATTAGGAATCTTTACTGAGCACTAGAATAACAGCACAGGCACTGAGGAAGGCAGGGTGTACATTCTGCAGAGCCTGATTAAGTGAGCCTCAAGGACACAGCAGTAAATGCACTGTGTTCTGCTCTCTGCAAAGGTCCGGATATACTTAGATTTTCATTAAGATGGGCTGAAACACAAAATCTCTTGTTATCCAGGAATTGTAATTAAGCACTTCCTAAGATTCCTCCTTAATCAATGCTACACCCACCCCCATATTTGGTTAATTGAACTGTCACCCTCTCTTGTGGTCTGGGATATGTGGGTACTTTGGGCAAGCAACATCAGGGCGTTCAAACTCAAGGTCGTTTTTCCTCTAAATAGCCTCCCTCCCTATGTTGGCAGTAAACACTCATCTTCTATGTGAAATGCACCTTTCGTCTATAGCCATGCATTAAAATATAAAAGTTTTAAAAATTAAAACTACGTAAAGAAGACTGAAGTAGTGAAAACTTTATTTTCTTCTCTTCCAGGTGATAGCTAACCCTAATGAAGTTTCCTCAGTTTATTTTTCTGTCAAATGGAGCTAATTTTAATGAGTACTTCAAGTATCTGTCTTCAGAAATTACAGATAATGTTTGGATAGCACTAGACACCTAGTATATATATAATAATTAGTTGCAATTGTTTTCATATTTATTATTGCAATTATATTTATTCTCATTGGCTCAGATTGCAGTCAAATATAAAAAAAAAAAAGTTATCCTAATTCCAAACATATGAGATGACCTCATGGTGCTCATAGTATTGAAATACCTATGTTTTGTAAGTGTACTATCAAGTGGAGAATAAGCGATGTGTATGGCCAGCACAGCAGGGTTGTCTGCAGAGTCTCTCTGTCCTGCTGCTCAGCCTCCCCTTGAATGGGACTAGGCTGATCCGACCTGAACCACAAGGCCCTTGGGCCTTTGAGCCATTCACTTCAGGAGGTGCTGTCATTTGCATATCTTCCTGGGCGATGACAATGGTCCAGCCAACCTTTCCTTTCTAGATACCACTACTGCTACCACCAAGTGGGGAAAGAGGAGTTTATATTTCCTGGGGGTCTTTTAAAAGTGCAGAACACTGATAATTTTGTGGGATATACCAGGATATCTCCTATCCATGATTTTTCTCTCTCACTGATGATATTGAGACATAGCATTCACCTTCAAATAACGCACAAATGAAGGTGGGAGATAACAGAATCTGACAAACAAAAAATTGTGTTTAAAAGACAGATTTAAAAATTACTGACACCAGCAGTCTAATTCTGGTTTTTGCTTTGATTTATCTACTTAATTTGGGCAAGTAATTTGATGGCTAACAGGCTCACATTTCTTTTCTTTAAAATGGGAACAGTACTGCCTGGCTGGTGTGGCTTAGTGGTTAAATGTCAACTCAGAAAACAAGAGGTCACAGGTTCAATTACTGGCCAGGGCACATACCTGGAGTTGTGGGTTCAAACCCCACTGAGTAGGGGGTGTGCAAAGAGGCAGCTAATGGATGATTCTCTCATCATTGATCTTTCTATCCCCCTCTCCCTCACTCTCTCTCTTTCCAATCTCTCTAAAAATCAATAAAAATATATGAAAAATAAATGTAAAATGACAAGGGTAAACACCAGTGGTCATCGGGAGGACCTCATGAGTTAATGTAAATATGTGCCTTGTAAATATGCCACAGGGCACTGTTTTTACACACAGTAAGGGATAGTATGAATAGCCATAGTAATAATGAGAAGTGATTATGATAACAATATGATTATTTGTATTTTTATCAGTTCAAAGTGTCTGAAGCAGACGGCACGGGATGGAGGGAGCATACTGAAAACTGAGGCAGGAGAAATCAGCCTAGTCCATATTAGGAAGGGTTTCACAGAGCCAGAGGGGCCTGTGGAGGATCATTTCAGAGTTTATAAAGAGGAATTTTAAACAGGGGAAATAGCCTAGCCTTCCACTCCTGAAAGACTGCCTGCCCCTGTGGGCACTTTTCAGCACCTGCAAGCCCAGGATCGGTGTGTCCTCGGGACCCACACGTATCCCCCTCCTTGATGTGTCATGAAAAATTAAAATGTGGACAGTTCAGTCAACACAATGTCTGTGAAATTAATGAACCCCTTCGCCTTCAACACCTGGTAATTATATCTTTCAATTAAGCCAACTCTCTAACTGTCTATAATGTTATAAATTAACTCACGGCCACACAGCTTTCTAAGCAGCCTGATCTTTTCAGGCCACAAACTTAAGAGGCCTGACATAAAGGGCAAGGTCAGGGGAAGCAAAGGAAGAGACCCATTCCGTCCTCTTCTGCTTGTACAGAGAGACTCCGGTCTCTCCCCTCTCAGCTTGGCCACCAGAACCAAAAAGGTACTTTTTTTTGTCTAACTGATTATCAGTTTGGATGGGATATATTTGAGCATGACTCACTGAAAAGGGAGAACAGAAACAATGAAGTCTGTTGCTGAATCTAGTTCATATATAAGTCATTCATCCATTACATTTTTGAGAGCAAGGACATTTTCTAGAGTTAGAAGAAATTACGTTCTCTGAGGCATCAGTCATCTCTGTCATGAAAAGGAAAAAAAGAACTATGGTTTCAAAAACATCCAATTCACATATATATTCACCAATATTTCCTTTCACAGACAATTGATCAGTTTTAAGTATGTAGAGTTTTAAATATGAACATTATGATAAAGACAGTACAGGAAGATTTAAGAGGATATAGTAGAGGTTTTTTACCTGAGTTGGGGCTCAGTTACTCCGAGAAGTGGCGTTTGCACTGGAACCATCTCACTGAGAGGTCAGGGTACAGGTATTAGGAGATTTCTGTGGTCAGTCAGGAGGAGCATGGGAAATTCAGAGAACAGGGTTCAGCAGAGCTGAACACACGGAGTCATGTGATAAAATAAAGAGTCACACTACATGCAGTCTTATAATGATGCTCAAGAGTTTGAGGTTTTGTCTTAAAAGTGAAGAAAAGTCACTATACCTATTTTGAAGAGTTTTCACAACCCTCACAGCCACATAATATTCATGTTATCGCTGCATGATCACTCTGCATGCAATGGAAGGACGTGTCTGGAAAGCAGTGCAGCTGTAAATAGAAAGGCAAATGTGAAGACTCTTGAGGAAATCCAAGAGGACTAGGTTAGAGACAGTGGAGATCCACACTGTAGGAGGTAATTGATTGGATGCCTGTGGTGAGGAAAACTTAAAACTGACTACTAAGAGAAACAAGTACTGTATAATCTTACTTATATGTGAAATCTAAAAATGTAAACTTACAGGAACAAAGAACAGATTGGTGGTTGCTACAGGCAGGGGTCAGGATGGGGAAATGTACAGACTTCCAGTAATAAGATAAATACGTCCTGGGAATGTAATGTGTAGCATGGTGACCATAGTGGGCAACACTGCACTGTGTATTTTAAAGTTGCTAAGAGTTTTCATCATAAGAAAAATAATTGTAACCATGCTAATTAAACTTATTGTGGTGGCCATTTCCCAATCTGCCATCTATAATACTAAAAATGTAATATGAAAATCGACTGAATGGCTAAAGAGCGGAATGACCATCTAGACCAGTGGTTGACAAACTCATGAGTCAACAGAGCGAAATATCAACAGTACAATGATCCAAATTTTTTTGAGAGTCAAATTTTTAAAATGTAAACTTCTTCTAACCCCATTTCTTTAAAAATAGACTCTCCCAAGCCGTGGTATTTTGTGGAAGAGCCACACTCAAGAGGCCAAGGAGCTGCATGTGGCTCATGAGCCACACTTTGGCGATCACGGGTCTAGACAACCTTCCAGATGAAGCCAGCTCTGTGAGGGCCTACTCTTGCACGAATTTTGTGCATTGGGGCTCTAGTACACATATAAAATCATGATGTACACCTTGAACTTATGCAATGTTATATAAGAGTTATATCTCAATAAAACTGGACAATTTTTTTCAAAAAATTAATTTTTAAAAAGGACTATTAGCTTCCTGGTTTGAATTACTGAGTTGCACATTTTATCTCCTGCTCCTGAAAAGGGGTCCCAAAAGTAAAGGTAATGGAGTACCTTAAAAGGCAGGCTGCTGACACTTATTGCAGGTCTATCAAATGAATCATGGGGATAGAGTCTTCTTTGATAATCAGAAAATTGAACCCAAGCATCGGAATTACCTTAGTGTTCTGTCTAGGAATATATGACACATATGAATAACCCAGGGGATTTATGTAGAAAACATAAAAAGCATCTTTATAATTCTTTCTCCCTTTTCCCACCCTGAACCATGCTCTAAATTCTGATTTAGAGATGAGAAACATAATTAAAATGAATTGGTACAATGTGTTAAGCTTGAATCTTCTCAATTTCAATATCCTGCTCTTTCCACATAAACATGGAATTTTATTATTGGCACAGATATTTAGGGGGCACCTACTATGTATGCAGTGCTGCTATGACCTTAGAGTTGAATCTTGTCAAAGACATGATTTCAGTAATTGGTTAGTCTTCAAAGCTCAGGTGGACAAAAGTGCCCTTGAGAGGAAATACATGGGAACAACCAGTTGTTTCAGTCATATCTCCCACGGGAAGGTGAAACAGGCAAGTCTGCCTGGGGTGAGAAGTTCAGAAAGCGACATGTGTAGCCCTATAAATCCATCCTCCGAACTGTGACATTATTTGCTCTTACTACAGGGACAGTTCAGGAGTTGTATGTCTTCCTATAACACATGGACTGGCACAGAAATCTTTAGGTCAATGACCCCAATATCATTTTCTCTGATATAGACTCCCTTTTACATTACTACTTAAGTCTCCAGCATCATCCGAGCTCTGGTTTCCATATTTGACTCTTGTCTCAGAAAAAGATTGTATCAGACCAAGAATTATGATCTCTTGAACTTCCCTGTTGATTTAAATGGGAAACTCAATACATGTTGTTATTGGATGTTTTATAGCCCATCACTTACTGGAGCAAAGTGTGGTAGTCCAGGTCCAGGGATTCTGTTCCGACCATTTAATCTAGATTTAAAATGATGGACAGGAACAGAAAGTGCTCTGAGTAAATTAAAACACATGAAAAATCTTCAATATGTTCTTTAAAATCACAGGCACTTGATTTGAAATCAGCTATGGCTGGGTTCAAATCCCACTTCTTAACCGTAAGACTATAGGCAATGTATCTAACTTTCTCTGGGTTTCAGCTCTATCTATGAAGTAGAGTTACTAAAGAGGACGAATTACCATCATGTATGTGAAGCCCCTGCTGTAATATCGAGCACATGCCCAGCACCATGGAGGGCTTCTCTTTCCCTGTTTACCCACACTTTTAACTTGTTGCTCTCTGTTTTCCAGCCTTCACCCCTGTTCACTCTTCATATGCTTTGTGAATTATAGCAGTTACAATGGTTTATTTATAAACTTCTATTGAATTTTTTCTATAACTTTAATAATATGAAATTATAATTGACTGACATGTATAGTGTATTTGCTCTGGGCCAGGCACTGCAGTAAGTGGGTCACATCCATTCATCACTAGTAATGATGACAATATTCAGAGGATTGGAACTCCATCTCTGTAGAGGTGAGAGAAATTAATATCTTAGAGATGGCAGGTGAATTATCTAAGATCTCAAAACAAAACAAAACAAAAAATCCAGAAAATGGGATTAAAAATTATAGCTATTTGAATCAGTAAATTTATACTATACAGCTTTATTAGTTTTGATTACACTTCAAAATAATGCTTTCCTTTAAACTTTTTCTATAACTAGGGGTTTACCCCTTAATTCAGACTTGACATTTTGTTTGTTTGTTTTTAAATATTTTATTGATTTTTTTTACAGAGAGGGAAGGAGAGAGATAGAAAGTCAGAAACATCGATGAGAGAGAGACATTGATCAGCCGCCTCCTGCATACCCCACAGTGGAGATGTGCCTGCAAGCAAGGTACATGCCCCGACTGGAATCGAACCTGGGACCTTTCAGTCCGAAAGCCAACACTCTATCCACTGAGCCAAACCAGTCTCGGCTTAACATTGTGTTTTTTTTTAGCTGGAAGTTCCATATCCTTTGTGCAAGTCAATAAGCATTCTGGAGAATACATTGATGAGGTTACTGTGAGAATACACGTGTATGCCTTTCATGAGCTTTAAGAAATGGCTGTATGAAAGGATTATCTTTAATTCTTTCCTTTTCCCTCCCCCTAAGAAAAGGCAGGATCTGGTTTTATTTTGGGACAATATGAGAACCTAGTTACCTTGCAGGACACGTGTTGTGTGCAGTCACAGGTTTCAGAAGCAGATGGCATGTGCTAAACAGTGTATGTATGAATTAGCTCTGGGAATAACTTCTGTTCAGGGCATAAAAGAAATTAGGAGGTGAGTCAAATTAAAACAGACCTATGCAAAATGGTGCTCTTATGCCTCCTTTCCTACAGTTTGTGTTTGTGTGTGTGTGTATATGCGCTCACGTGTATTAGTATAATGAATATCCCTGTGTGTGTATGTGTGCGCACACCCACGCATAAATCATCTCTATCCATATGTCTTATAAATCTACTCTGTATTCCAGACAAGCCAAAATGATTCTTCCTTAACATTTAAGGCACTGGACTAATAGACACATCTGTGGGAGTTAAGTCCCATTTGAAATATACCTGCTACATAAATATAAGCTCTTGTGAAATTCACTTAACATTTCCCCCTTTTTTAATTTACTTTTTTTTCATCCTCACTCAAGATATGTTTATTGATTTGAGGTGGGGGGAAGAATAGAGAAACAGAGAGAGACAAAGAGAGAGAGAAACATGAATGCCAGAGAGAAACATGGATTGGTTGCCTCTCATACGTGTAGGACCAGGGATCAAATCCACACCAAAATATGTACTCTGACCAAAAAGTGAACCACAGTCTTCCCCCAGCAATCAGTGGGATGAGACTCGGAGAGTGTTAAATTAGCAAAGCTGTATAAACGGCATGCCTACATTATCCAGTCTTTCTTTTACTCCTTTCCTGCTCAATAGTAAAGGGATTATTACAATGATATCATTTGATTATGGTTCTATAATAAACCTTACCGCTAAACTTTATCCTCCAATATGTGGGTCCCTGGAACTTCCCTTACGATTACATAAAAGGGACCCATTTCCACTGGCAACAGGAGGAATTCTTCCCCCCACCTATAATAAAGCTCTCATGAAATCTTGTCTTTGTGGGTCTTTGCTGTGGAGAAAGCTATGAGTGCATTTCCAAGTGATTATTCTTCCTTTCCCTCTGCCAAAGCCCTTAGGGACTCTTTTTCACATTTTCACCCTAAGAATCTGAAGGGGCTCACAAAGAAAAACCCCTAAGACTATAGGAACCAGAAGTTTGTCACTCATATGCTCATCCTTATTATCTCCAGAGGCTCATCAAAATGACTACTTATGTGTTCCTACCAGTTTGTGGCCCCAGATAAGCAGAGCTCAGTTATACTTCTCTCAGCACACAGATCCAGTCTCTGCAGATTTCGGTGTGGAGGCTTACCCTGCAATCTCCCCTCTCTGCTGACCCCCACTCCCGCACCCCTCACTCTACCCTGCCCAAAGTCTCCATTTTCAATTTGTCAAGGATTCTTGTGTATGAATATGAGGGTGTGTTAAACTAAACTTTCATGGCGAAAAGCTTTTCTGAAGCAAAGGATTTATTGAGCCAAATGTTAGCCACAAAGGACCAGGTTCTGGGGCATGCAGTCTGAACCGCCAGCAGCAGGGCTGGCTGGAAAAGCCCAGAATGTCCACTGTCCTGCAGTTGATGAGCTCTTTGACACTCAGTTTGGCAAAGGATGAGGTTAGTTGTTTTGTAGAATGTCCATTGGCTGTGGGTAAAGATGGTGGTAAGGTGAAGTGATCCCAGTTCTGGGATAGCTAGCTGCACAGTCTATAAGGAAGACGTGTTTGCTACTTCGGATTGGAGCTGGGCAACAGTTTGGAAAGTTCCAGTGCAAGCAAGCAGCAGAGGTGCCTGGGGATTATTGGTGCCCAGTGGTCAGCTACTTGGCTATTCACTTTAGCTAATCAGAGAAAGAGCCACTAGGAACTTAATTCAAAATTCCAACACACATACGTTCCGGAATGTAAGCAGTCTTTGTTGGCTTTGCCCTGCAGTTGTTAAGTGATTAACCTCTCCTGTCTCTTCCTTCCAACCTCCTCCTGGCTGCAGTGACTTAATTTAGGACATCTCTGAATTTTCTCCTTGTCTGTTGACTTTCAAGCTCTTTACACATTGGAGTTGAACCCAGAAGTCTCCTTTCATTAGCGTTTAAATTGCATTTTATAGAAAGGAATTTTTATATTTTTAAGAAATATGCTGAGATGGGTTTGTGACATTTTTCTGTGTTGTTATTTTTCCCCCTGTCCTTTTTTGTTGGTAGAGGCAACCAATGGTGTGTCATTTCAATGAGGTTTGATTGGTGGAAGTATATTTTAATTGCATATTTATCCCTGATATTTAACATGAAACTTAGCCTGTGCTTGATAAATCTATACTAAATGAATGAACTACATTCAGAGAAAGAAAAATATCCATGATTAATCTTAAGGTCCTTGTCAGGAAAATGCAAATCTTTGGTATCAAAAAGCTTTCAATGGGATACTGACTGGAATATTAATAACAAAGATACAAATAGTTGCATTTTTCAGCATTTACTAGGGGAAATTCGCAATGAAAGTGTTTTAACATATTACCTCAATTAGTTCTAAACATAACTCCCATCATGCACTTGAGGAAAGTGAAATCCAGATAAGTTCGCTGAACTTCCCAGGTTTTTACAGCTAGTTAATAACAGAGTCAGATTTTCATCCTAATCCTTACAAACTCTTACAAACTCTGTCCTTAACCACTATCCTTTAGAAGAAACAGTTCTGTTACTAGTTGGTAGTGGCATAATAATAAGCCATCAAAAGAATAATAATTGGACCAGCTGAAGACTTTATGACCAAAGAACTTCATTAGAATCAAGCTGCACCATGTGAAATTACAAAATAGCCTTCAACGTGTTGAAACTTAAGGTTTCCTCTGGAACAAATAAAGAAAGTAACCCCTTTTATGTCCCTATTAGGGTTAAATGTGATTTATTGCATTTAATTGATAGTAATTTTCTTCCTTAAAGTGGCTTAGAGAAAATGGAAATCACTAAGACTGTCTGACCTCCCTTTAAACATTTCACTTCCTTATGTGTTTTCTCTGAACTTTTTTGTTTAATCTCCTGGATTGAAGGGTCACGAGGTACCAACACTATTGGGTTGGTTAAAGGATAAAGAAATGAGATGTATTAATGTGAAGCCATACTGATCTGGTATCTTCACAAGCTGATCTGGAAGTAAGTTAATGATGGGCTTGAGACCCATCATTACGAGCCACACTATTTTTTAAATGTATTTTTATTATTTAAAGTGTCACATATGTCCCTCTTTTCCCCCTTTGACTACCTCCACTCCACACTTGCCTCCCTTATAGGCCTACCTCACTATTGTCTGTGCCTATGGGTCATGCATATATGCAAATAAGTCCACTGGTTAATATTTTTTCATCCCCCCCCCTTCCCTCTGAGATACATTAGTCTGTTCCATGCTTCCATGTCTCTGGATCTATTTTGTTCATCAGTTTATTTTGTTCATTAGATTTCACATATAAGTGAGATCATGTAATACTTACCTTTCTCTGACTGGCTTATTTTGCTTAGCATAATACTTTCCATGTCTACCCATACTGTCTTAAAGGGTAAGAGATCCTTCTTTTTTACTGTTGCACAGTATTCTATGGTATAAATGTACCACAGTGTTTGTTTTTTTTAATCCACTTGCTTACTAATGGGTACTTGGGCTATTTCTAGATATTAGCTATTATAAATAATACTGCCATGAACGTAGGGGTGTATACATTTTTTCTGATTCCTGTTTCAGGTTTATGATGACATATTCCTAGAAACAGATCACTGGGTCAAATGTCAGTTCCATATTTAATGATTTGAGGAAACTCCATATTGTTTTCCATAGTGGTTACCGCTCTGCATTCCCACCAGCAGTGGACTAGGGTTCCTTTGCCCTCATATCCTCCCCACCACTTACTGTTTGTTGATTTGTTGATGGTAGCCATTCTGACAGGCCTGAGGTGGTACCTCATTGTTGTTTTAATTTGCATCTCTCTGCTGATTAGCAATATAAAGCATTTTTTTTCACATATATCTCTTGGCCACTTGTATATACTCTTTGGAGAAATGTGTACTGTAGGATGTGTTCTTCTTTAGAACATGGTAATCACAGAACCAGCTCAAACTGGCCTATCCTGTTTGCAACAAGATATGCACTAAGATATTTTTCAGAAACAACAGAACAAAACCCTAAACATGCAGAGGAGAGAGTCTTGACCTCTAGCTGCACCCAGAGCCAAAGTTTGCCACCCCCATGAAACCCAAGACCTGGGATATGACTGGAAGCTAAACACTGGAAGCTTTTCAGAAGTCAAGTGTCTGTCATTGAGGAATACCCATGTCTTACTGTAAGTGGCCAAGTCTCACAGCCCTCCTGTGGAGACCTGCCCCCCACAGCCCTGCCCCATACCAGCTTGTTCCCTGTAACTTCTTAAATCTCACAGCAAACCTACTTCAGGGATTTGAGTTCTGCCTTCATATCCTTGCTAGTTGGCCTCACAATAAAGCTGTTTTTTGTTTTCTCAAAAACCAATCCCATGGTGTTGGCTTCTATGCATGATGAACAGCGAGCCCTTGCTTAGTAAGGAAACATTTTTTCCTTATTGTGGTAATAGAGTAAAGATTTTAAAGAGCTCTAAGAGGCAGCATAATGAATGCTGGCTTCCACAGTGACCAGTTCCAAAACTTCAGTCACATAACACAACAAAAAGCTTATTCCCTGCTCACAGATGTCCCGACATGTCAGGTGAGTATGAATGCGGCATTGGGAGAGGAGGCCCAGACCCAGAGCATTTTCTGAAACCAACAGCCAACAGCGGAACTGCCATTTCAGTTAAGTTCAGTGCATGGCACCAGGCAGTGACCTGAGCATTTACATCCATGCAGCCATTGGGGAACCAGATAAGAGTGCAGCATCTTCTCCCTGAAGGCATGCAGGGTTGTGTGGGCAAACCTGAGCAGGGAAGTGTTTCATCACAAGGCCCTGGCTAGCCACAGGGAAAGCTGGGAACTGTAGTTTTGCTTGTGCCCAGAAGGGAAATGAAGCAGGTTTTGGAAAAGCATAGCATTGTCTGTATCTCAAGAACCAAATGGGATAATCTCTATAAAACACCTTGCAGTGCCTGGCACATAATAAAATGTCAAAAAATGGTTGCTATTACCACTGCTGGGATTTTAATTTGTGAGAATATGACACACATTTATGGAACTCAGGTAATTACAGAAAGGAACATTTTGTTCTGTGTCAACGCATTTGATTATAGGAACGGCAATGCCATATTACATTTGCATTACATTTTATTGTTTATGAAGCAGTTACATCGATATGATCTCATTTTGTTTGCATTTTTTCTTCTCAGTATTCTATGAAATAGGTAGATAATATTCCTATTTTAAATATGATCAAACATGCTCAGAGAGTGGTGTTATGGGCAAGATATGACAGCTAATAAGTGATAAAGACAGGATTCAAAGCCAGATTTTTATTTATGTATTTCTTCTTGCTTTAAGGTTGATGTTTAGTTCATTACACCGTGCCTCCCAAATCACTAAACTATAAAACTGCCTTCTATTGTCGAGAGTGTAACTATGATGGCAGCAAACTCTGGGCTATCTGTAAGTTCCCAAGCTTGTCCTTTCTCAGGATCATTAAGTTCTTAATAGCATATTTCTTATTTCAGGAGGATGCAAAGTTCTAAAGAAACTAATTGCCATTTTCCTTTAAGATCTTGGCTACCAAATATTAAGAAGGACTTTGAAAACTGGGTCACATCAAGAAACAAGAAAAAGAACGTGAGAAGAGCTGGCAGCAGTAGTAAATAGCTAGTGGTATCCTGTATGTGGTAGAATAACAGACCCAGGAAAGACTCTGATATTGCCTTCAAGGGCTCCAGGGAAGGGTGCAGTCCTACCCTCCCTATTGTTAGGATCCTTTTTTTACAACTTAGATCTAGGAATCATTTAAGGATATATTTTCCATCTTTAAATTTCTACTGTTTAGTACAGTGCCTGGACAAGACCAGAGAGAGAAAATGACAGTAGGTGGGCTGAGTGTATTTCCGATGTACAGACGAAAGCCCTTTGCCAGACACAACCCCGTTGCCAAGGTCAGCTCTGTGTAAGGAAGAGCTGTGGAGCAAGAGGGGCTTCATAGTCATGAGATGGAGAAGCTTATGAGGTAGTGAGGAAATGCATACCCACAATTCCTGTGTCAAGTGAGGAAATGCTAATTCATCCTGTGATCCTCTCAACATTTGACACGAACAGTGTCATTTCATGAAAGACACATGGGTGGCCATGTGGGATGAGATCCTTCGTGCACCCACATCTGAGATGCTCATTAACAACACCTGGCAATCTTCTCTTGAGGAGAGCAAGAAGTCTTCCATCAGATCCTCCCAGACTCTCTCATTATGTGTTCTATCCTTGTGCTCCGTTTTCTCTTTCTCACCACCCACAGTCTCATCTCGCTCTTCTCCCCTCCCTGTCCAGGAAGCTATCTAATTCATTTTTTTAATGTCCCAAGTATTTCTCTATATATTTTCTTGGCCTTAAAGATATCTCCTGTTAGCTCTTCTCACACTGAAACTCTATGTGACAAAATATCTTTCCATTCCATTTTGAACAAATATTTCCTAAAGTTCTCGTGTTCACACATTCACTCCTCCTTCTGCTGCATCCCCACATGGGCGAGAATAAAAGTTTTTTCTTGACATAATAACTCTAAGTCATTGTCAACTACAGTGCACATTCTCTGGCTACAGATTGCCATTAATAATAATCTGTATAGTTTCAATACCAGCTACGTGACATTTTCCAAATAGCTTCCATATGTATGATCTTATTTCCCTTCAAGAGTTCTGTGAGTTTTAACAGATTGAAAATCAGTTCCATTTGACAGATAAGAAAACTGGAGTCTGTGAGGTTAAAGGACTAGCCCAAAGTCACCCAGCTCGTGATGGGACATGTCAGAAATAGAATCCATACATTATTTCTGCCCCCGTGCTTTCTCTGAAGGCATGCCACTTTGGGTTTTTTTCCTCTTACCTCCATAATACCTGGTGAGAGGACTTGCCTCTGCTTACTCTCCCATGAAGATTTTTCTTTTCTTTCTTTCCTCTGTCATGCTTTGAGTTGGGAAACATTACATATTGACCATGTAATGACAGGTGAATGGAAGCACAGAGACAAACTTGACAGCCTGCATGAGAATCCGTGCATTTCTGCTACAAACTCTGGCTTTAGTGAAAAATAGTTTTTCTGTCCTAAATGGCAGATGAAATTTTCATCCTAGGGGCGAGGAACACTGCCTCAGACTTAATATGAGGGGTAGAATGGGCAGGCCCTATGGGAGAAAGAGGAAGAGGATCCTCAGATACTCCCTACGATCAGCTCTCACCCATGTCCTGGAGGTTCTCAAGCTAAAATATGTGCCTGCCCTTACTGTAGAGCATAACACTGGCTGTGTATCCTTAAAAGGAAGAGCACACAAATACACTGAGGAATGGGATATAAGTAAAATAAAGATGATTCCTTAGTGCCCAGGGGTGGCACTGTGTGTCAAGCTAGCAGAAAATGCGTCATATGTGGTAAATAATGCAGCTGAAAAAGGCTGTTGTCTCAGTAAGACCTACTGTGCTGTCCGTGGAGCTGATGGATGTCAACCATGCCATTTGACCTGTAGTCTTCAATTCTATTCATTCATGAAACCACAACTAACTTTTCTACTGATTGTGCCTTGACATTTGCTTATAATGGTTCTCAAGTGTCCAAATAAATTAAACCCTTTGTGATTCCACCAACTGTGACCAACCATTCGTTTCATTTCTGATTCAAATCTTCTCTGTCTAGACAGGCCTATTGTTGACAAATTGAGGTACTTTACACTTCACTTCAGACTCAACTTAAGCACATCTCTTAATTGAGCCATTTTCTCATTTGGAGAATAATGACTGAGAGTCCACCATGTGTCAAACATACTGCCAGGGCCGGAAGACCTCAGGCCAGCCACCGCTCCTTATGCAAAGTGGAGCGCAGCAGGGTCCAGATTAGCTCTTGTTGTGTTGCCAAGGATTCTACAAGGTGATTAGTTCTTGGAAATACAAAACTAAACCAATTTATAAACACTCTACCTGAATTAAGCTTTTACTTTATTATCCTCTTCAGTGTACTTTCACATAGGATTCTCTCTTGACATAATCATGAGACCGGACAATAGAGATAAGGCCACAGACTACGGACTCACATAAACAGCAATGTAGGTATCAATTCTGGATTGAATTGGCATTGTCCTGGTAATTTTTGGCAATTTTCTCTCCTGGTGACATAATTTCCCCTTGTGTAAAATAGCTCTGCTATACTCACTTTGCAATGTTTTGTGTCAGTTAAATGTTATAATAGAGACAGTGTGGCGCAAAGTCAGGCATATAGTAAGTGCTCAAAAATGCTAAAATTTTATATGGCTCTTTTCCTCTTTTTTTTGATTTAATAAACCTTTATTGTTCCAATTATTACAATTGTTCCTCTTTTTTCCCCAATAGCTCCCCTCCACCTGGCTCCCACTCCTCCATCTGCCCTTACCCCATTGTCCTCATCCATAGGTATATGATTTTTGTCCAGTCTCTCTCTACACATCCCTCACCCCACACCCCGGAGAATTGTCAGTCCATTCCCTTTCTGTGCCCCTGATTCTATTATATTCACCAGTTTATTCTATTCATCAGATTTTTAATTCATTTGATTTTTAGATTCACTTATTTTTAGATATGTATTTGTTGTTCATAATTCCTACCTTTACCTTTTTCTTCTTCTTCCTCTTCTTAAAGAATACTTTTCAGCAATTCATATAATACTGGCTTCGTGCTGAAACTCCTTTAGATTTTTCTTATCTGTGAAGCTCTTTATCTGACCTTCAATTCTGAATGATCAGTATTTTGTATCAGTATTGCTGGATAGAGTAATCTTGGTTGTAGGTTCTTGTTATTCATCACTTTCAATATTTCTTGCCACTCCCATTGGGCCTGCATAGTTTCTGTTGAGAAATCAGCTGACAATTGTATGGGTGCTCCCTTGTGGTAATTAACTGTTTTTCTCTTGCTGCTTTTAATGTTCTCTCTTTGTCTTTTGCTTTTGGTTTTTAATTGTGATATGTCTTGGGTTGGGTCCTCTTTGGATTCCTTGTGTTTGGGATTCTTTTTGCTTCCTGGACTTGTAAGTCTATTTCTTTCACCAGGTGGGAGAAGTTTTCAGTCATTATTTCTTCAAATAGGTTTTTAGTATCTTGCTCTCTCTCTTCTTCTGGCACCCCCACAATTCTGATGTTGGTATGTGTGATGTTGTCCCAGAGGCTCCTTACACTATCTTCACATTTTAGGATCTTTTTGCTTTTCCAGTGGAGTGTTTTCTGCTTCTTTGTATTTCAAACCTTTGAATTGATTCTTGTGTTCCTCTAGTCTGCTATTAGGTCTCTGTATAATTTTTTAAAAATATATTTTATTGATTTTTTACAGAGAGGAAGGGAGAGGGATAGAGAGCTAGAAACATCAATGAGAGAGAGACATCAATCAGCCGCCTCCTGCACACCCCTCCACTGGGGATGTGTCCGCAACCAAGATACATGCCCTTGATGAGAATCGAACCCGGGACCTTTCAGTCTGCAGGCTGATGCTCTATCCACTGAATCAAACTGGTTTGGGCTGTATAATATTTTTTATTTCAGTCAGTATATGTTTAATTTCTACTTGGTCCTTTTTCATCTCCTCTTGGGTCTTGCTAAATTTATCCATATTTTCTAGGAAATTCTTGAAAAACCTTATAAACATGGTTTTGAACTCTATATCCATCATTTGTTTTCCTCCATTTCTTTGTGATCTGTTACTTTGTTTTCACATTTTCACTGTTTCCCTGAGTTGGTAGAGTAGCTTTGTGTGTTAGGTGTCCTATATGGCCCAATAGCTCTGCCTCCCCAGTTACCTAAGGTGGACTCTCTAGGTGCATGCCTTTATGGACTGTGTGTACAGCCTTGTTGTAGTTAAGCCTTGTTATTGGTATCACTGGGGGGAACTTACCTCCAGGCCAATTGGCTGTGAGGATCAGCTGTGTCTATATTGGGAGAACTTCTGTGCTGGAGTCAGCCTTATGATACAAGACTTGCAAAACTGCAACAGCCTCTGTGTTCAGCTTGGATGGAGCAGAGTCTCAGGGCTGAGCAGACAGCCTTGGCTTCTCATCAGCCCTGCCGTATAAGGGCCCTGGGTCTCAGTGTCCCTCAGTAATCACTGCAGCCATCTCTGTGTGCACTGGTGCTTGTGCACCTCCAGACCACTGCATTTCTGGCTCCCCTGAGTTTCTGTGCACTCTGGGGATCCATATGAGTCTAGGTCCCCAGGGTCTCGTGTGAAACTGGGGTTCAGTGCTGTAGGAAGTAGATTTCAGCACAGTTGGGAGGTTCTGTCTCCCTCCTGCTAAGGAAAGCCAGTGGCACAATCAGCAGTCAGTCCTCTGTGTGTGCACTTGTGCTCATACACCTCCGGACCTCTGTCTTTCATGGCTTCCCTAAGTTTCCATGTACCCCTCCCTTTTCACAACAGTCCAGACTCCCACCATATGAGTCTTGCCCAGAACTGGGGTTCAGTGCAGTCAGATCTGGGGTTTAGTGCAGTCAGGAGTTTCCGTCTCCCTCCCACAAGAGGAACCCAGCCAGGCACTCTGCAGTCCATCCTCTCCACATGCAACTCTGTACCTCAGCTTTTTGCAGCTCCTCTGAGTCTCTGTGAGCCCCTCTCTTTCCTTCTAGTTGTAGAAATTCCACTCAGCCAGCTTTCCTGTGGTTCTAGATGAGGTCCATTCTGTCTTTTAGTTGTAGTTTTGAAACTGTATTGCGAGGCAGCAGTTTAGGTGTTCACCTATGCCGCCATCTTGGTTTCTCCCTTTCATTTATTTTTCCTCTTTACTTTAGGTAGCCATAGGCACTTTCATATTTATGGTCTTCATTCATTGTGTATTTTATTACTTCCCCTGCATTTTACATTTATAATCTTATTTCCCTCTTCTGGTGGGGGACCCATAAATTTTCTATTCAAATGTTTCATTCCAATATATTTCCATATATTTATTTACCTATATGAAAGTCTGAAAAATATATGGTTTGCAGAGTGGTTATATGACATTTAAATTAAGACAAATCATATTATATTGTAAATATTGTTTCCATAATTTTTTTTCTTAACATCATATTTTGGGGAATAAACCATGTGTGTGTATACACACACACACACACACACACACACACACGATACAGTATAATGCATAATATAAATCTGAGGTATTTGTTTTATATTTAGAATCTGTTCTCTTATTAATAGACCATAGATTGTGTCCAACTGTTCGCTACCAAATGAGAAAGAAGGGCCATGTATACAATGGAATGCACCATTCTTTGTACACCTGTGCAAGCTTCTCTGGGACCTGTTCTTAGGAGCAAAATTGTTATATTTCAGAGTATAGACACACAAAAGGGTCACATGGAACAGGACGTTTTTCCCAAAGTGACATTTTAGCTTATCCCATCCGTAGTTCATGTGGGTTTACATTTTGAGCTATAATCATAAGCACATGGAATCACTTTTTATAATTCCTGCTTTCCTGGTTGTGTAAAGTCTTATTACTGTTAAAATTTATGTTATTCTGATCAGTATTGAGGTGGAACATCTCTTCCAAATAAGTAGTCTTTCAACTCTTTTCCTCATGTGCTATTCAAATGATTAGTGCATTTTTCTTTTGGGTTTCACTGCCTTTCCTTGCTCCTTTGTGGGAATTCTAATTAATTATTTGTCAGCTATGAATCTGGCAATTATTTTCTTTGAGTCGGTTAACCTGTCTGTTAACTTTGTCTATGTCATCCTTTGTTAGATAATTATATTTATTTTCATGTATTAAAGTCCACCAATATTTTCCTTTGTGGTTTATGATTTCGGAGTCTTAATTGCAAAAGTTTTTCTTTATATTAAGGTCATAAAGATATCCACCTTTGAAAGGCTTATTACTCCATTCCCATTCTGGAGTTTAACTCATCTGGAGGGCATCCTGGTACAGGTGTGATGTAAAGCCATGCTGACTTTCACATCATTAAAGCCATTGCTCTGTGTTTCGGGTTGTGGAAAGAAGCACAGGGCAGTCAGTATGCTTCCCTTATCATCCTGGCCACTAGTTGTGCTTTCTTTCTTTCTTTTCTCTGTTAGCATGCACGTGCATACGCACACACACACGATGTAGAATAATGGAGCAGACAAGAACAGAGATTTTCAGAACCAGAAAAATACAGACTTGGATTTTAATTCTGACTCAGTCCTTCATTATCTCTGTAACCTTTGGACCATATGCCTCTTAGGCCTCAATTTCCTCATCTGCAAAATAGTTATGAAATACTCACAATGTTTTGTAATAGCTGAGTGGGTTTCATTTATTTATGATTGGACACATACTTTTGTTATCAGGGGCTATATTAGAGTTTTTAATCATTATCTGCCCAGCAGGCACAGCAATGCCTGGCTTATAGTAGATTAATATGTATTTGTTAAATTATAAGGAAGAGGCTCAGATTCTAGATTATATGTCACTTTAAAATTTTTTTCTTCTGATTTTGTATTTAGCAGTCATATGAGCAAATGCGCATACTACCTAAACTATGTAACAGATACTAATCTACACTTTTATATACTTTTTTTTCTCATATCAACCCTCTGATATAGATGTCAATAACAGTTCCATTTAGAAAACTAAGGCAAAGAGATTCTATAACTTGCCTAAGGTTTCATAGCTCATAAATGGCAAAGTTCTGATACAGCTGACCCTTTGACCTCCAACGTTTATGTTCATAACCATGGCCTATGGCTTCTTTATGCTAGAGTCTTGAAAACGTCTACAGGATTATTGAGAGCCTGTGAATTGAGTTTGGATACCAGGCCCATCTCCCACTAACTGTATAATCATCAACAAGTGCGTTAATCGCACTAAGTCTTTGTTTTATTTTCTGAAAAATAGGAAAACAAATCATCCAGTTTCCTGTAGCTCTTGTGAGGGATAAAGGAGATAATCTACAGGAGGCAATTAGTACAATGCCTGGTACATTAGCATCTAATACACATTTTTAATACTACCATTATTACTTGCCTATAATTGAAAGAGCTAAGTAAACTATTTTTTTTTGCATTTAAAAATCACAAGGTACATTCAAAATGTAGAATGATAAGTTAATTACTTTTTGTAGACATTTCAGATCTGCTAAATGATGTATTTCAAGAAATATTCCTATACCACCATCGCCACTCTGAACATGCCACTGAATATGTTGGTATCTAATATATTGCCTTGTGAAGATATTAGTATCTAAGAAAAGGCCACTTACTCTCTAAAACATCGCAGCAGATGGGAGGAAACGAGGTTCTCTTTTTGTCTTTTTCTGACTCTGACCATCTCTGAGCCTGTCCTGTGGAAACCTGATCAGGTTAGCTGGGTCAGAGGTTACTGGGGCTAAACAGTGGTCTGGGACTTTTGATGCCGTTTCTGTTGTTATAAGAGTAGAGCTCCATGTCTCTCCATGCTGCCTTTGCCTCTTCCTCCCCTCAACCCGGACCAAGGTCGTCTTGCCCTCTCTGGAGGCCCCAGCCTCCTGCCACTGTTTTAATGGCTCTCACAAGCACAGAGCAGCTTATTGGATGTGAAGTGTCTGTCAGCCACTAAAAGCCTGTGAATTAGTGTCTGTCAGGCAGCATACTTTTATCGAGAAATAGCGTATGCTTGTGAAAAGGCGGACCTGCCACAAATCCGCTCCACCACACTGGGCCATTGCCGCCCCTGGTAACCCCAGGGAAGGTGGTGTCCTACCTGCCCCATCCAGGGCTCTCTTGGGTTCCTGTGTCACAGTCAGGCTCCGCCCAAGTCAGAGGAGGTTTTGAAGGGAGAGGTTAGTCTCAATTTTAAAACTGATTCCCACGAAAGAACATCTTGAACATTCTTTTACTCAAAAATCCCAAATCGCCCCTATTCTCTTAACTCTTTCCTGCCCCTTCATCAGCTTTACGTTAGGGCCCTAAGTGTCTGCACTCTCCTTGGAAGGGCCCAGGAATACACCTGCCCTTCGTCCTTTGAGACATTATGTCCCCTTAAGTGGATACCACTCAGCAAGTCATTTGTACTCAAAACTGTGACTTCAGTTTATGGCAGGGTGGGATTGTGTTGCATGTAAAGAAATTTCAGGAATCACTGAGTCCTTGCAGAGGTTGTATGTGGGGAGGGAAGCATGGCTTAATTGAGAGGTGGCCAACTATCATGTAAAATCCTATAGAACTTTGTATAGTAGTTAGCAGTTTGCCAAGCATTATCCTATCACTTTCTCATTCTATTCTCACCCAATATTTTGTTTCTTGAGAGGAGCTTGAAAAGTTTTGCTGTGCCCATTTTACAGATATATAAACTGAGGCAGAGAGAGAGAGAGAGAAAGAGAGAGAGAGAGAGAGAGAGAGAGAGAGAGAGAGAGAGAGAGAGAGAAGTGACTTAGCTCGTAAGTGATGGGTACAAAGACATGACCCTGAATCTTCAGTTCCCCATCCTGGCGCTCCTTATTTCTGAAGCAGTATACACTTGACAGCCTTCTCTACCATCTGTGTTCCCTTTTACCCCTGGAGCTGAGTATCTTTGAGGCAACTGTATCAAGTACTAGGAAAGCAGAATATTGGACCTGCTAGAAGCAAGTATCCCCTCTATCTGGGGGGTTTGTTTGTGCTGCTGGAGGCAAGTTACAACACTTAAGAATTAAATATTTCCTCAGTAAGATATCAGCACATTTTTAATCCAGTTTCGGCATTTCTCTAGATAGACGAGACAATGAGACTAGACATGAGAAAGCATTTTGCTGGACAAGGTGCTGGATTAATCCATGGAGTTAGAGGCCTCTCAAAGCAGAGTGAGCAGAGCCATGCTCACAAGGGCCTGCAGGGAGCACCTTCAGTGTAACAGGGAGCGATGTAAAGGCAACCAACACCGTGCCTTGAACTCATGGTACCTTTCACCAATGGCAAGCCACTCTTTTGTGGTGGGTCAAACAGTGATGACATAAATCCGTTACCCAAGTCACAGTACAGGAAGTCAGCAGCACCCTAAGAGGATGCATCCTAACATGGCCAAAGGCTGGGAGTAAGTTCCTATCTTTGGAACTGCTACGGTGATGAATGCTGACCAAACGCTGGTAGGGCTACTACATTGGAATGGCTGCCAGACTCTGCCCTTTGTCAGAGAATCACCACCATCTACTGCATCCTGTGCAAGAACTTCATGCTGGCTCTCAACCTTATTTCACAAGGACACACTAGGCAGCCTGTTTGAAATTCAGATTGGGCCCCATTTTCAGAGATTCTATTTCTGTTTTACTTTACATTTTTCACAAGGGGCCCAGGTGATTTTGATGCTGACAGTTTACATTCCACATATTGATAAAAAAAAAAAAGTGCTTTCGTATACTGACCTTGAATGAAGTGACATATTTCAGTAGGGGGGAAAAGGCTTGTTAAACTTATGAAATGAGATTATTCACTTAGCATTTTATAAGGAACTTTTATACCCATTCTCTCAAGTAATCCTCACATCAGCTGCATGAGTTTTTTCAAATAGACAGCTTAATCTTCACTTCTTTTTAAGTGATAACTCAGAAAGATTAAATATGACGCCCAAAGCCGCCCAACCGATCCATGTGAAAGATAAGACAAAAAAACAGGTGTCCCTTCTCTAAAGCCAGTCATTTGGTCTCAATGTGGGCTGTAGGTTTAGAATCCCTAGATGGGCTTTTAACAAAAGAATCTCTCTCAACTCAAACCAAACCAGAGTACCCGAATCAAGAACCTGTTTACTCAAGCTTTGATGTTTTCTAACATTCTTCCTCTAAATGATCTGAAAACAGATGAAAATCCCATCCTAGAGTGTGGATGATGGACCCCCCAATGTAGGAAATGTGCCTAACAGTCAGGAACAGGGATCTCCTCTGGGAGAGGCCACACGAGCAGCTCTCAGCTCTGGCTACGGCCCAGCATCACGGAGGGACTCTGAGCTCTCGGACAGCTGTGGGCACAGCTGTCCTCTCTTTGCAAACATTATTACCTGTTATTAATGTGGCTGCTGCTTTGACCCAGAGAACCTCTCTGCCAGTGAGTACCATGAGTACCCCCTTTCCTCAACCCCGTCTCTGCCCCTATAAGACGGCCCCTGCAGAGGAAAAGCTGCAGGAGCCTTTCTTCCCTGGAAACCAGAAGCATCTGTGGCATTTCTATCCCTTGCCTTCTCTGCCAGCCTTGTTGGGGCAGAGCCATAGAGCCATCATGGCAAAGGGCCTCGAACTAGTGAGCTGTTCTTTCACCTTTTCTCTAAGCAAAGTCTTTTCTAATTATAAAGACAGTATGCTAATAATTTCATCCCACTTGCTGAGTGTTTATTACATGCCCAGAAATGCAACTAACATTTTTTAAGTGTGTGTGTATATATAATTGTTGTCAGTATTATAGATGTCCTCCGATCCTCCCCTACTTTGCCCCTCTCCTCCAAGCCCCTGTCCTAACCCAGTCCTTCCTCACAATATTGTCTGTGTCCATTGGCTGTACATATATGTATATAAATTCTTTGGTTGATCTCTTCCCAAATCCTCACCCCTCTCCTTTCTGAGATATACAAACAATACTGACAAGAGAATAGAATTAAAGTAAATTTGTTTCCCCAGATCTATACTTTTATCATGATGCAGACAGATTTTTTAGATATCTATCTCACTGTGTGTATATAAAACAAAAATACAACAAAATATTGGTTACAAAAATTCTGATCACATCAAAGCCATGCTTGACCTTAATCATTGCTCAATAAACATGTGTTGCATTTATTAGTATACATAGATTTTTCACTGGTAACCTATATCTCCTCCTATCAAACATTCTTAAACAACTTTTCCTGCATTTCCATAAAGTTTTCATCATTCTTAAGAAAACACCTTATACATCCATTGAGTTGACTTGTGGTGGTTTATCAAACTAGTTTCCTATCTGAGTAATATTTAGGTTGCTTCTAGCTTGCCAATTTCTCTCTCCCTCTTTCTCTCTCTCAGTCTCTCTTATGTAAACTCTTGCTGATAATTTAATTCTATAATAGGGTCATTGCATTAATGGATCTGCACATTTTTAGTTTGATCTATGTTGCCAAACGGCCCTCCAGAAATGGTGACCCCATTTATCCTCCCACCAGAATGCACTGTCCTTTAAACACCTTCTGCTCTATCATGCATCATAGCACATACACCCTATGGATTAGAGGATAAGTGGATGTTAAAAGCAAGGTCCTCCTCTCCGTTGGTCCTTTTAACACAACCGTCTAGAGAGGTTGCATAGGAAGTTACCATTTCTAGATTCATCTAGAGAATAAGAAAATTAAAACTTTAAGCATTTAGAAAACCATGCATGTTTGTTTTTTGTTTTGTTTTGTTAATTTTCCACTGTTCCTAACCCTCTGTAATTGAGTTATGGGTGAAGAAAAGGGTGCACTGACAGGGAGATGAGTATATTGCATTTTTTCATGAAAGTTCATGAAACCAACCATGCACATTAGATGATGGTTTGGATCTAAACAGAAAGGAGAAGGAACCTACAAAATGTTGTTTAACCTTGAACAACATACTTGAGTTTGAAAAAAATTCCTGCCTGAAGCGGCATTGGTTTCAGTGGGGGTTGGTATGAAAGTCTTCCAAGAGGAAACTCTCTGGTTTCTTAGTCTTCAGGCTTTGAGGCGGAATGTTAGAGAATTAACTTCCTTAATAGGACAATATGAGCTCATGTGCCTTCTTTGAAATCTCTTTCTGTTAAAACAAGCAATTTACCTTAATCTTCTAGAACTTTTTTTTTTCTTATCAAGAAAATGAAGGAGTAATAATAGACACCTCAAAAGTCTGTTTCAAAACTTCAATTAGCTGAGGCACATAAACCCCCAAAAGACTGTTGAGAACAAATTCTGAAGCTGTCAATAAATGGGAGGCATCATAAACCACATGCTCAATAATGTGTATGCAAGGGCATTGCCTTGCAGTCAGACTTTATCACTTACCAGATGTGTGGTCTGCAGCGGGTCATTCTGTTGAGATCCAAGAAGATCCAGAGGAAACTCTGAATCCTTATGTTTCCTCTTCTGTAAAGTGGGATTAATGGAACATGCTCTTTTCACTTCAAGATACAATGGGGAGGCTCAGCTCTGAAATACAAAAACATGCAAATGCCTGTTAGACCTGTCAATCTCCATGAGATGTGAAGGATTTAGAATCACATTTCCAATAGAACTACAGATGGTCTCTTCCTGCTCTGTCATCCCAGGGTTCCCCAGTTTAAAGATGTGACAGGAGGATGGAAGGTCCAGTCTCACCTGTGCTTGTGTGGGTCTGGGCTCATGTACCCTAGGGAGAGAGAGAGGAAGCTAGCAGCATACTGTGGCTACAGGTGGGTCTAACTCTAGAATCCTGTCACTTACTAGCTGTATAAATTAAGACAGTCATCTAAATGTTCTCAGTCTACATTTCTTCATTTGGAAAAAAAACTGGTCATAGCAAATGAATTTATGCTATAGTAGGAGGTGGTCATGATCATAAGCACCCAGCAGGCACTAAAAAGGTACCATTTATTGAGCACAAACTATTTGCCAGACACTAGGTTAAACACTTGTGAATTCTCTCATTTATTAACTCATAACACTCAATGGGGCAGGTTATAGTTCACATTTTTCAGATGAGAATAGCGAGGCTGACAGAAAAGAGATGACTTGTGTCAGTTCATAAAACTGTTGAGTAGAAGTAGATGAGACTAATCCTAGGTAAATCTGATATACAAGTCAGGAATCTCAACCATTGTATTTCTAAATAATGTTCTAAATGCAAATTCTCCTTTAACCATCCACTTTTAAAGTAAAGCCTATTTCTGAATTCCTTTACCTATGTTCTTTTCCCATGCTATAGACAGTGTAATTCATGTGCGTGTGTATATGTGTGTACACACACACACAAACACACACACACACACATGCACACATACACATATCAACAAGCCTACACACAGGTAATTATAGGCAATAAGTACCAATGTTCTGTGATCTAGAAATGACTCTAGGAATGGGAACTATATGTAGTAACTACAAATGGGATAGTCCAATTAGAGCTGTCAGACGATGAAAGAAACATGATGGCAAGGTCTCTGGAATTACTTTAGATAAAAAAAAAATAATAATTTCAATTGAAAAAGGTATTTAATGATTCCCTAGCTCAAAACCATGCTCAACAGAAATATATCCATAAATATGTGTTTATTAAAGGACTAGATTCTATATCTTGAAACATATTGAAGACTACCAAGCTTGAGGGCAAAGAAACTACTGAAATAATCTCTGAAAAGAATGTATAATTTTTTATGACTTTCAGAATCTTTATCCCATTTGTTTTTCTTCCTAATAGTCATTGCATTTCCATGATGGAAATGATTACTTGATAGTTGGGGAGAGAAGAGGGGGGAGCTATACACTTAGGGGCCTCAGCCATTAGGAAGAAAGTAAATTTGAAAAAAAATCAATCCCTAAAACTTTAAAAGTATTTAGATGGTTTTCAGATAAGGAAGAAATGTAAATTTACTAAAATATCCAAGGTCGATGAACATGTAATTAGCCTTCAAAGTCCTGGAACAATTGACTCACTCAAACCCTCTTCTTGCAGGGTTCTTAAAGACCCTGAGTAACAGATGTTAGGATATGTAATGTTCTATGCCAGATTTAAAGGTAGGCTAACATGCCCACCCATGTGTAAGATGAAGACAAAAGAAAAGAATAAATAAGCTTCTAAAAGCTTTTTCCACCAGGCAATAGAAAAAGAGGAATTGATCAATATCTACCACTGTTTCAATATCACATTTGATTAAAAGGAGCCATTTTGACAGGAGCTGACCCTCGAAATAAGCAGAAGACAGCTTTACTTTTCCTCTACAGCCCATTTAAGTACAATATGTGAACATATATCTTCCTCGCTGTTCCTGTGCCATTCCGGAGCAGGTACTATATTTTTCCTCCAATGTTTAGAGAATAAAATAGTCCTCTGGTAACTTTCAGTTGCAGAAATGATCTTGTTTCTGTGATTAAAATCTAGGGCTCAGTGCAATAATCCCAAAGCTGCCAACTCTTAGCTAATATAGAGCTTCTCATCCTGCAGGCTGATACAGTTTTTATCCCACGTGTGTATAGTGGGACCAGGGGACTGTGCTCAACTAACTCCTTTTTCCTGTATCCCCTCTCCTCCTTGGAGGCTTTGGTTTTTGGTCCCTCTAAGGTGGATCTCAGGGGAGAAGTGAGGTGAAAGCACTGATCTTGGTGGCCAGGAACACTGTCATCTGCACCTTCCTGATACTGAAACCTGTTTTGTTTTATTTTTATTTTTTCTTTCATGGGGACTTTCAAGACCAGTAGCAGGAACTTCCGTATACAGTTGACCCATAGTTTGGGGTTGGAGGGTTTGGGAAGGGTAGGCACACACACATTAAAATTGTTCTTCAATAAACTTGTCCTTCAGGCTCTCTTTGATCTAGGTCCTTGCAGGAGGAAAAGTTGCTAGCTCTAGCTGGAAAAAAACTGGGTTCTGAATCCTGTAGCATTCTCTGGAAATGGTCCACATGTGGGGATTCTGGGTACCTGTTGGCATTTTGGTGGTCCTTGGCATTGTAGGTGAAACTGGAATAATGTAAAAATTTGACAACTACTAATAAGAAGGGTTGTGTTGTGTTTTAAAGATACAGTCTATCGTGGGGTTCATCCATAAATTTTAAGAAGGACATTGAGGTCATCACTCTACTTTCTAACTAAACAGTTATTAACTCAGGGCTATGTAACTTTAATTAGAGTTCAGGTGTCTCTTTTGAAAAAGTGATGGAAACTATGGATCTAAACCCTGGGAAAGCCAACGTAAGTACTGATATTTTAGAAAATCTGGGGGATGGAGTATGTAAAACAGCGATAACCCACAGTCCATCCACATATTCTGCACAGGCATTGGGTCTTGACGTGGCTGCTCTTCTTTCCTTTCAGCCTCTGCTCCCCCTTCTTGTCTGCTTCCTTATCCCTTTCTTCCTGCTTTTCTTCCATATTTCTTAATTTGCTTTAAGAGCTATTAGTTGGGGCCATGCAAGGAAGACACTTGTATGGAGTAATACTGGTGTCTATGGAGAGGAGAGAAGCCCAAGTGAGGAAGGTGGCCATACAAGGCCGTTCCCAGTGGATTTTAAATTGATGAGATAAGTAAATAGATTGACCATAATGGGAGCCAATTTTCTCAATGCTGGAAAGGGGAATTACACATATAGAAAAGGAAAAAACGAACATATTCTTCTAATACAAAGAAGAAAAAAACAGGAAAATATATATGTAGGTAGAAGTAACTGTATACATATAATAATTAAAGCAAGGAGCCAAATCCTGTGGAGTTGGATTGGAAACTGTGGAATCAGTGTAAGTGCACTGTGTTAGTTGTCTGTTGTTGCAGTCACAAATTGCCACAACCTTAGTTGCTTTAAAAAAAAACCCCACAAAATATGCAAGCCAATACATTCTAACCAGTTTAGTATAGCTTTAAGAATGTACGAAATGTAACTGTTCAATGAGATTTAGTATTGCTGAATTGGATGCTATCATTGGTGAAAAATATAAGTAAAACCCAGAGTTAAGACATTGTGTCAGTAATTACTCCTTTGGAAAGCTGCTGTTTGAACTACTCTGTTATTTTTTTATGTTTTCTTTTTTTTAATCTTTTTTTAAATTAATTTTTCATACATATCTCCCCATTGCCCCCCTCCCTCCCAGGCATAACCCAAACCCCCAGTGTCTGTGTTCATTGGTTATGCTGTGCTTCATGACCACAGACAATGGCACTACAGTATGATATGAACTACACAATAAAGACACTAACTCCATGCAGACATACAATGGACATAATTTTGGACCTTACTGCCAGTCAAAGATATTTGAAAATCTTGATTATAACAACATAATTAGTGACTTTGCTAGAATAAAGGTAAGAACAATTTTTTATTAAATAAGTAAGTTTACAGTTGTTTGTATAAAAATAATGCAATAATTAATAAATAATAATACCAGGATAAACTCTGTTTTTATACTCAAACTGTAAAGCTAGTTTTGCCCAATCTGTATATTACTGCCCATCAAAAGAATGCCATTAAATTCAGTAATCTTTGATATTTTGCCTAGTTTCAGTCATAAAAATAATCCATAGCTTTTGAGTAAAAGAAGCCAGACACAAAGAAGTGCCTACTGCATAATTCTATTTATATGAAATCCTGGAACAGGCGAAACTACCCTCTCATATTAGAAATTAGATGAGTAGTTGCCTGGGGCAAGGGACAGGGGAAATAGACAGCAAAGAGACATAAGAGAGCTTTTGGGGGTAATGTAAATACTCCATATTATGATTGATTGGTGTGGTGATTACATAAGTGTATAAATTTGTCAAAAGTCCTCAGACTATGCACTTAAAATGTGTGCATTTTATTGTATGTAAATTAAAGACATTTTTATCTTTAAAAAAAAGACATTGTGTCAACTGATTGGCAATCTTTTAAAATTATATGTTAAAAACTATGTTTTCTATCTGTCTGGTCATATTTCCAAATGGTTCCAATGACCGTTTCTTGAAAATAAAAATATTAAGAGTTAAAAACAACAACCCTAAAACAAAAAGCCACAAGTCGTTACCTTACATATCTATAAGTAAGAGGTCAGCATGGTTCTCATGGGCAAAAATTATGGTGTTGACAGGACTAGGTTCTTTCTAGAGCCTGTCAGGGAGAATCCCTCCCCACATTTCCTGGCTGGTGGCCTCTTCACTCCATCATCAAAGCCAGCATCTGTGAGTCAAGTCTTTACACTGTATCATTCTGTCCTTTTGTAGTCATGGTTCCTGACCCCTTTCTTTTGTTCCCCTCTTCCATTTGTAAGGATTCTTGTTACTACATTGGGCCCACTGGAATAATCCAGGTTAACCTCCCTATTTTAAGATCAGCCAACCTAGCATATCCACAAGCTCCAGAGATGTGGATAGTTTTCTTCAGGGGCAGAGGGTATTTTCTCCCTACCGTGCTCATGATGTTCAATATATATAGAGAAGAAAAAAAATGTGTATGTGTGTGTGTGTGTGTGTGTGTGTGTGTGTGTGTATGCATATAGAAATAACTGTATACATATATTTATTAGTTATGTCCTTTGATAAAGACTGGGCAGAGTAATAGAGGTTATAGTCTCCAGAAAGCAGACTTTGAGATAGAACATGTAGTAGGGAGTGCTTTGGAAAAATACTTATGGAAGAAAAAAGGAGAAGCAGGATTGGGAAAGAGAAAAGTTAAGCTGGTATGAAGATCCAATGAAGACCTCAGCTGGTCCCACAAGCAGCTCTGAAATTGGGATGGCAATTAAGAGTATTCCTAATTTGAAACAAGGAGCCCAAACATGTAATAATATGTCCCTTATTGCAGAGGTACCTCAGCCAGATACCTCTTCATTGAACGGATTCCTGAAAGTGTGTGAAAGCCAAGGACTTTGCGGGGCAGCACTCTCTGAGCAGCCAGAATCTGTGTGGAATATCGTATTATACAGCAAAGAAACCACAACTCTTGTAGCCAGGTGTTGGTTTCAAAATAGTATTCTCCTTAAAAGGGACCAGGGATCTTTGAAAAAGTGGTTGACACCAAAGCTTGGCAAGAGATGTACAAGATAAAACTAGAACATCTTATTGTGCCAATAGTAAAGTAGGACTCAGAGAATCATGGGAACATTTTTAAAAAATGGAGAATCCGTCTTCAAGGACATGCTACTCGCCAAGTCTAAGGTAACTTAAAGAAATACAAATAATAATAAATGATAGCACTTTGTATGAAATAGAAATCCATTAGTTTATATAGATATAACTTAAATGAGTAAACAAATGAGAAGAAAAAGTATCTCATTACAGTAAAATGCCAAGTAATAAATTCTAAAAAAAAAAAGATGGAATTTCTAAAAACACTATTTCAGCCATGCAAGTAATAATTAAACCAGGCAAATAAAAAATAAATAGATGCTAAAACTAGTAGATAAATGCATGAAGGTGAATGGGATGTTTATATATCTTAAAATATCTCCCCACAAATTACTTATTTACTTCAAAGAGAAATGGAATAACTGTGTAGGGAAAAGGTTGGCAAAAAAAAAATACCTTAATCGAGAGATTAACATTACCAGTAATGTTTCAAATGGGAATTGTGTGCCACTCAATAGAGTGCAATAAAAAACACACATCATTTATGTCATATTTCTCTGCCCCAAAATGTGTAAATTTGAATCTAAATATGAGAAAATATCAGACAAATCCAAATTGAGGGACATTTTAGAAAACATTTTATTAAACTGCCTTTAATCTTCAAAAGTATCGAAGTTATGAAAGTCAAGGAAAGTCTGATGAATTTTTCCAAGTTGAAGGAGACTTAGAGGGATACGTAGACTAAGTGTAACACATAATTCTAAACTGGATTTTTTGCTACAAAGAATATCTCTGGGGCAACTGGCAGATATCAGACTGTTGTGTGGCTTAGGCAGCAGGGATAGACAACATCAATGACAATTTCCTAATGATTATAGGAATCCCATGACTATATAGGGTAACACCAGGTTGATAGGAAATTTGCCAAAGTACTCAGGGGTAATGGGACATGTCTATAACTTATTCTCAAATGATTCAGGGGAAGGGAACTCCTTGTTCTGCAACTTTTCTGTAATTTTGAAAACATTTTAAAATAAAAAGAAACCAAGAAAATACTGTCTTACACATTTCCAAATAAATAAAAAGCAGTTATTTCTGACACCGTTTAAAGAGATCCTTACAAATGTTAACATCCCTGTATAAAGACTTAGGAAACTGAGTGACAAATGAGGTCAGTAATTTTAAACTAGTCACACAGCTAGTTGTTGGCAGACCGGGAATTATAACCCTAGTTACAATAGCTTCAGAAAGACCTCTTCTCTGTCAGATAATAAAAAGAAAAAAAAAAGAGAAAATAAAATATCTTCTCTACTGTTTAACCTGATATTCAAGGTGAATATTTTGTGATGGCTTTTTTGAGTGCGTTAAAGTTCAGTGATAAAGAGAAAGCACTGATGATGTGTGAAGGTATTTAGTAACAGTGTTTGATTTATGCATCACCCTTATCCCCATGCTATAGATGGAAGGGTAATTATAGCCCATTACCAAATTACTTGCAGTTATCCCTTGATCTTGTAGTTAATACAGGAAACCTTCATTTGCATAAATGCTATTTACATATTTTACACTACATTCTGATCCTTTCTGAAGTGACTGTTGTCTAAATTAACAGGTATCAATTTGGAATATTTTCTTTCTTCCTTCCAGCCATTCCTAGACAAAGTTTAACTTTCAGACCTGGTGGCAGACCTGAATGAACAAGGTGCTATAGCGAAACAGGGGCATATATGCTGCCAATGTTTTGAGAAAGAGACTGCTTGTTTACCTCTGTATTCATAAAACCCAGCATAGCACTTGTCAGGTATTTGATGCATTCTATTTGCCATCTTCACCTGGAAAATCTCACTGGCATCTCAAATTTCATCTGTCCAATATTAAGTCATTTACTTTAATGACTCTGAAACCTTCTCTTATTTGTAAGGGCACCATCAATAACCTATATATTCAAGCCGAAAGCCTGGAAGTCACCCTCAAAAGTATAATTTCTCTCTATCTACCTCCTTCACAGAATCATCCTTATTTGATGAATAGTAAGACTGTATTTTAAAGGACAGCATGTTAACCTTTCCTCCATAGCCATTCAAAAGTGGAATATTATATGAACAATTCCTTATAAAAATCTATATATATGTCCTAACCAGTTTGGCTCAGTGGGTAGAGTGTCAGCCTGCAGACTGGAAGGCCCCAGGTTTGATTTTGGTCAAGGGCATGTACTTTGGTTGCGGGCACATCCCTGGTGGGAGGTGTGCAGGAGGCAGCTGATCGATATTTCTCATTGATGTCTCTAGCTCTATATTCCTCCCCATTCTGCTCGGTAAAAAAATCAATAAAATATATTTTTTAAAATCTATACAAGTAAAAACATAATATGCTAATTAGACCAGACATCCTTTCGGACAAAACCAGGGCTGCAAGGGAAGACAAGGTCCTAGGTGCCAGAAGGAAGCCAGGGGAAGGAAGGCCTACTCTTATCATATCCTATCAATCCAAACTCCTGGGTATCTCCCAGACTCAACCCTTCTCCCCAAGGCCCCATATTCCAGCTTAGTTTGTGCTACCATCATTTCACACAAGAATGACTTTAACACTATCCCAGCCAGTTTGACCACATAGCTATGTGTTTCCTTCATTTCCCTTCTTCATGCAGCAATCAGATATCCTTTTGTGATAGTTCTGTTCTAGCTCATGTTCCCCTTAATTTCTTCCTAATATCCTTCAGATAAATATGAACTTTTAACCATGCCCCCCCATGGAATATGATCCTGGCCTATTTCTCCAACTTACACTTCTCTCCTTCATGTTCTCTTCACTCTTGCTCTACTTTCTTCATATTTTGAGGTCCTTCTGTGTGGTATTCCTGCTTCCTGCAATGTTCTTACCCACACCCCTATAATATTTAAATCATGCACATGAATCTTATTTATCCTTCAGACTCAGATTATCAATGATTTATATTGTCATTGGTAAGTGATGATAAGAGGAGCCTGAGTTGAGGTCAGACAGTCTGTGATAGTCACAGAGTGTCTTTATGGGCCACATTAAGGATTTTGCATTTAGTTGTGAATGAGTGAGAAAGCATTAAAGAAATGTAAGATGTCGTGACATGAGTTACTTTTCTAATAGTACCACTAGGTCTGCTGTGTTGAAATTAGACATTGCGATCAAGGGAACCAGTTTAAAAGCTATTGAGTAATGGTGGTCAAAATGGGGAGACATAGCTGGACCTGGACTTCTTAAATAAGTCTTTCCCTGCCTAAATTCTGATGTATATGTTGTGGTAGAGATGTCCAGTGTTATCCTTTCCTAAATGAATAACTGCTTTATTCGGCTCAGTTGGAAATAGTCTGTCCTTTCTTCACTGATCTAACTTGCTGTTCATATACTCCTTACATATGTATATTGTATGTCTGCAAGAGATAAGAGACACAGGTAAACTTTGAGGCCCAGTGAACTCATCCACTAGTGGTTAGGGTTTGGGGACCTTTGTGCTGCCAAGGTCCATTAGGATATTTATAATTTCATACAAAATTATCGGCTTAAAAATTAGCCTGCTACATTTGGTCAAACATTTAGTTAATTTACTTCTAATGCATTGGTAGAGTCAGACCAAATGATTCGTTGGGTCTTACATGGCCTGCGGGCCAGATGTTCCCTACCCTGCTAGACAAGTGTGGCCCACTAAAGTCCTTAACTCTAATCAGTCACATCGGCACTTCTTTTCTCTTCGGAAAGGGAGATTATTAGAAGATGGAGGCAACAATCCTGAGAAGAGGGTCAATGAGGCACTTGGCAGTGACAGTTCAGAACCTACCACTTGGCACAAATGGGCACTATTCACTTCCATCCTCTCCTTTTGGTTAAGCTGAGACTATGTGAGATAACAGGTTTCACATCGGCAATGGGTCTAAGTCATGGTCAGAAAAGAAGGAAGAAAGGAAAATGGAGGTGAGAAAGAAAAAAAAGAAAGAGAGAGTAGAAGGCTGGGCCATCTATGGGATTATTTGGCTCCCAGATTGTAGGAGCCGTTAAAGGACTGGCACATGATTTAAACTTTTCTTGCTCATATAGTTCTCTTCCTGATTAAAATGTACTATCTTGTTTTTTTCATCCTCTGTAGAGCATCCTGATAAATTAGTTCATGCTAATACGTTAGTGATTGTAGTTGGCTAGGAGTCGGGAGACCCCAAGCTTTGTGTTTTAAGTCAAGACCAAAATTAAGATGCCTGCTAATTAAGTATCAGATCTCTCTGAGCCTTAGTTTTCTCATGACTTAAATGGAAATAATATTCCTCACTATATCTATGAACACCAAATGAAGTAATAATTGATGTTAAATTTCTTTGTCCTCTGCAGCAGGCTTCCAGAAGTTCTAGATCCTACCTACAAATAAGAAATGTGTAGGGAGCTATTAATATACACAGTTTTGAATTTCACCCCTGACATTCTCTACAAATGGTATGTAGACAACTGTATTTTTAAAACAAACTTTCCCAGATTAGTGAGTTGTATAGCGCCTGTCAAATTCATTGTTTTTAAAAAAGAATTTTAAAAAGTGTATTATGGCCCTGACCAGTGTGGCTCAGCGGTTGCACATCAGCCTATGAACCAGGAAGCCAGGGTTCGATTCCAGTAAAGGGCACATGCCTGGGTTTCAAGCTCCATCCCCAGTAAGGGGTATGCACCAGGCAGCCAATCAATGATTTTCTCTCATCATTGATGTTTTTATCTCTCTTTCCCTTCCCCTTCCTCTCTAAAATCAATAAAATATATTTTAAAATAAAATTTTTAAAAAGTGTATTATGAAGACTGGATAATGAGGATACTGTATTTGAAAATAATTACACGGATTCTTATTTATTTTCCAGCTGATATCTTAAAAGGGATTCTTGGGTTCAGGACAACCTGTTTTTATAGCTCAGATGTGACACTCCACAGCCTGCTGTCATTCCTTTGGGTCACTCTGGAGGTCCTGGGGCTGATCTTGAGATCTGGACCGAGAGTATCTGCTTGTCCTGAGTGTAGGGCAGAACACAGGATTGATGTTGTCTTTTATTGTGTTCCCAGCTTTGAGACAGGCTGTAAGACTTTTAATGGACTTAAAAGCTTGGCTCTGATAAAGTACCACTTAACACAAATTAACAGGACAGATGAATGATCTCAGAGTAGCAGCCTCTTCACTTGGCTTTTGATAGACTCAGAAGTTGAGAAACATGAACAAGGAACAGCAAGGGGGAGAGGTCAGCTCAGATAAAACTCTAATCCAGTTGTTCCTGTTTTAACTTGTCTCTCTGATAATAATTCACAGTCATTCACTCAACAAACACTCACTGAGAGTCTAATCTAATCAAGACATGTGTTGTTTTGTTTTTTTTACCACTGAGAGCTTATTTCTTGTCCTCGAGTTGCTTAGAAGCTAACTGGGGAGATAAGGCATGTACATACTTATTTTTAACCAACATTAAGTGGTAAATATTGTGAAAGGGTTGTGTTCAGTAGAAGTTAACAGCTATTTGGATGGGTGAAAGTCAGGGAATTTAGTCATAAAGTAGGAATTTGAGCTCTTCTTTTAAGGAATAGTGGGTTTTATAAAACTCTCAAATATGGCTCAAGCAAAAAGCAAGATATATTTTAATGCAGAGATAAAGAAATATGTTCTCTAAGGCAGAAAGAAGAGAAAACTTATTAAAGCTCTTGTATAGGAGGTGGTAGTGATGGTGGTGGTGATGGTGGTCGTGGTGATGGTGGTCGTGGTGATGGTGGTGGTGGAAGAGCCTGAGAAATGGAGAAATCTGAAGAAGATTCAGAAAGAGTTTTAAAGGAAGAAAGGGAAGTAATTTAATCTGGGTCTAGGAATGAGAGTGAGATCAAAGCAGAAAAGATTTATCCATTTTTGGTGGAGAGGACAAGGAAAGAAAAATTAGAGATGAAGACGATAGGTTACTTTGATATTACTATAATTTTTCATACTATAGAGTTTACAATTTAAAGACTTTTAAATTGTATACCTGAATGAGCAATTTTGGCTGGCCTTCACTTATCATCATGATACAGATATCTTTGTTTAAAAAAACAACAACAAGAAATCCAAGACTTTAACAAATGTGTCCCTTTGGGGAAAATCTCCTGCTATTTCGCTCAGTGTCATAGAGTTCAGAGACTAAAGTAAGACAATTTGCCGAAACTGGTTTGGCTCAAGGGATAGAGCGTCGGTCTATGGACTGAAAGGTCCCAGGTTTGATTCCAGTCAAAGGCATGTACCTTGGTTGTGGACACATCCCCAGTAGAGGATGTGCAGGAGGCAACTGATTGATGTTTCTCTCTCATCGATGTTTCCAGCTCTCTCTCCCTCTCCCTTCCTCTCTGTGAAAAATCAATAAAATATATTAAATAAATAAATAAAGTAGGACAATTTTTTCTCTCTTTAACAGTCTCCAAATCACTTTCTCTAAATGGCTCAGGGTGGGCACATGAGTCCATCAGCAGAGTTGGCATGCACACTGGGGACTTGGTAATGGAAGTGGGAGGCGTGTTTCCCAGCATGGCAGTGAGGCTAGGAAGAGTGAAGACTGCGCATGGTTGCTTGATTGTAATGCAGGCATTAGGGAGGCCAGTTTGTTTTAGAGTTGCATTAGCAGGAAGGGAAATTGAAAAAAAAATAAATTAAATTCAGCCAAGTGAGGGAGGCAACTGGATGGTCTACGGGTTGTAGGTTCCTGTAGTATGGATGTACTTTAGAGATTACCTAGTCCACTTCCCGTTGTTGATGACTCTCAACACCAAAGGTTAAATGACAAACTTAAAGTCATGGAGTCAGTTAATCAGGACACCCTAAGCCAAAACCGGGGCTACAGTCTCTCAGCCCAGCATGTTCTCTATTCTGGGTTCTAGGAGAAGCAGAAGATGGAGAAATGCCCTTTTAGGACCAATTTCACAGGCAGATGACCGGTGCAGGTGCACGGGGTCCCTCATGCAGAGGCTCTCATGCTTGGTTTAAGGCTCCATTGTTACTGTCCTGAAATTCTTAGCAACTTTGAAACAAGGTGCCACGTATTATTAATTTAGATTCTGCAAATTATGTAACTGGACCTACCTGACCTACCAATTTAACTTCATGGAACTCAGGATGTTGAGTCGGTATGAGGCAGCTCCACTGTGTTGCTGGCCATGAATGCCTCTGCTCCTGGCAGGTTAGGGAAGAGGGGAGGTGGCAAGGCTGAGGCCCAACCATAACTTAGAAAAGTACTGTCCGACTTACCAAGGCCTTGGATAGGCATTTATGGCTGAGCATTGCATTTTGCAAGCTCTAGGTAAGACGCCAAAAGGGTAACATTCTGCTGATGGTTTGTACAAAGTAAGTTAACCTACTGAGCATGAGGTTTTGTTGTCTGTTGATTTTTGTTATTTTATAAAAGGCATAATTAACAAAAAAACTTCACTGGTTGCAATAAGAATTTTAAAAGACAATAATATTATAAATTATTATCGAAGGCAGCTCATTGCTAACAGTTCTGTGGCACTACGAAGCTCAGCAGATAACAAAGTCAGGATTTGGTGGTAAAGAAACATGAGTTCAAATCCAGTTTCTTGGCATTTAAAACGCCTGATCCTGGGTTAATGACCAAAGCTATCTGAGTCTGATTTAGTTAATTCATCTATGAAAATGAGGACACACATACTACCAGCAAGGTTATTTAGAAATGAAAATGCGATAGTGTATGTAAAGTAACTTGGTATGGCCCTAAAGCATAGTAAATATGATTGTCATATCACTAATAATGCACTGATAAATTTGATTTTTATTCATCTCCTAAGTCCTGGAATTCAGAGCCCTTTCCTTCAAGGTGCTTATTTCTGGGCTCAAACATATTTCTCTGACTTTCTAGAAAGAGTGGTAAGTGCTCTGAGTGGAGAGTGGAGAGAGGAAGGAGGCATTTATTTCCATTGAGTGGGAGCCCTCCTCTTTCCGATCTAGGATTATGCCCAGCGAGGCTTCCTATGCATATTCACAGCATCCGACAGCTTGTCCTGTCATGCCCAAAAGAAGAATTATTGGATATTCCCCCGACATTTCACTCACAAGCTGTCTGTCCCTATACCCAAACCTCAATGGGACGGGGACAGGAGGTATGGGGGGTGTTTAGGATGGGAAGGAGGCTGGGAGGAAAGCAGATGGCGGTTTGGCAGAGTGATTACAACACTAGATATCTATTTCAATGAATTGGCCACCCAGCAGTAAAATACTGCAAGAGCAAGACCCAGTCTTCTCAGGCAGTAATTGCGGTCTTATTTACTGCGTGTGTTTGTGTGTGGTGAAGCCATGCATTTTCCCTTTGCTACATACCATGCCCTTGAATATCATGGCGTATCTATATAATTGAAGCCTAAGCAACTGTTAAGGCAGAATGACTAGAATGACCGGTCACTATAATGTGCACTGACCATTAGGAGGCAGATGCTCAATGCAGGAACTGCCGCATGGTGGTCAGTGAGCTTGCACCATGGTGGTCACAGGGCTCATGGCTGGTGAGAGCAGCTGTGAAGGCAGGAGCCTGTCCTGCCTCTGTGGCAGTGCTAAGGAGCAGGGAGCAGGTGGGCTTTAAGGAGCAAGGGGTCCTGAACTGTGAAAGGAATGTCCAACAGCCGGCTTAGGCGTGCTCCACGTGAATTTTTTGCACCAGGCCTCTAGTAGGATTATAAGGTGAGAAAGCAGGAAGAAACATATTGATCAGTTCCTTCCAAGGCTTGAACCGATCTGGAAGATCCACTGAGCAGTCGGATTCTCTGTGTGACTTTGAATGAGTCACGTAAACTCTCTGGGCTTCCTTTTCTGTGTCAGAAAAGTACAGCTGACAATCTGGTCTCCTAGCTACTACAACCTCATGGTAAAGAAAGAAGAAGAGATGAGGCTCAGGCTAAAATTCACTTTGGAAAAATGATACTATGACAACCATGAAACTGTGTTGTAAGTGACCAGCAGGAAACCAAAACAATTCGATCTGCAATTGTTGACCTTCAGGCTCAGAATATTTTTATGCATTTGGGAGTTAATATTTCCACCTGCAAATTAGAAACTATTATGTATAATAATGATTTAATGTCCTCCACTTAGCAGGAGGACAGAAGAAATCCGCTGACACTTTCCTGCCTGCAAAAGCTAATTTGGAGTTGTATATTAATTAACTGTATTGATGCAGAACAAACCAATTGGAATGAAGAATCCCAGCAAAACAGCATGGTGCTGGCATAAAAACAGACATGTAGATCAATGGAACAGAATTGAGAGCCCAGGGATAAACCCACACTTTTATGGTCAATTAATATTTGACAAAGGAGGCAAGAACATACAATGGGATAAAGATAGTCTATTCAATAAATGAGATTGGGAAAAATAGATATGTGCAAAAGAATTAAACTAGACCACCTTCTGTGCCATACACAAGAATAAACTGAAAATGGAAAAAGACTTAAATGTTAGACTCAAAACCATAAAAATCCTAGAAGAAAACAGGCAGTAAAATCCTGGACATTTCTCATCGCAGTATTTTTTTTCTGATATATCCCCTTGGGCAAGGGAAACAAAAAATAAACTGGGAGTACATCAAACTAAACAGGTTTTGCACAGCAAAGAAAACCATCAACAAAGTGAAAAAATGACTACTAAATGGGAGGACATTGCTAAAGATATATCTGATAAAGTTTATATCCAAAACTTATATAATTCAACACACATATGTACACATACACACAAAGACACACAAACACAACAACAACAACACAATCCAATTAAAAATGGACAAAGGACGTGAATAGATGCTTTTCCAAAGGACACAGATAACCAATAGACATATGAAAAGATGCTCATCATCATTAATCATCAGAGAAATGCAAATTAAAACCACCATGAGATATAACCTCACACCTTTCAAAATGGCTATCATCAATAAATCAACAAACAAATGTTGGTAAGATGTGGAGAAAAGAGTAACCTCATGCACTGTTGGTAGGCATGCAGATTGGTACAGCCACTTGGAAAGCAGTATGGAGTTACTTCAAAACATTAAAAATGGAGCTGCCTTATGACCCAGCAATTCTACTTCTGGAAATACCATATCTCTAAAAGATACCGGAGACACTGATTCAAAGAACAAATGAACCCCTATGTTCATCGCAGCATTGATAATAGCCAGGATTTGGAAGCAGATCAAGTGACCATCAGTAGATGAGTGGATGAAAGAACTGTGGCACATTTACACAGTGGAATACTATTTGGCCATAAAAAGGAAGAAAATCTTACTTTTTGCGACAGCATGGGTGGACCTAGAGAGTATTATGCTAAGTGAAATAACCCAGTCAGAGAAAGACAGGTACCATAAGATTTCACTTATATGTGGTATCTAATGAACAAAAAAACTAACAAACAGAACAGAAACAGACTCATAGATACAAAGAACAGACTTTTAGCTGTCAGAGGAGAGGGGGCTAGGGGCTGGGTGAAAAAGATGAAGTGATTAAACAAAAACATTAAAATTTCATAAATATAGACAATAGCCTGGGAAGTGGGGGAGGTAGAAAGAGTAAATGGGGAATAAATGATGAAAGAAGACTTGACTTTGATGGTAAATACAATATATAGATGATGTATACAATTATATATTTGAAATCCATATAATTTTATTAACCCACTAGAGGCCCAGTGTATGAATTCATGCACAGCTGAGGTCCAGCTGGCCTGCCCTGATCAGGGCAGATTGGGGCTAGGCTGGCAGGGGGAAGAGGGGACCCTGAGGGAGGTCAGCCAGCCCCACCCCTGGTGAGGGGGCCAATTGGGAATGGGGCCAGCTGGAGGGAGGGGCCACAGGAGGTTGTCAGGCTGGCCTTGCCCCCTGATTGAGCTTCATAGCAACCAGTCATTCCTGTCATTCTGGTCACTTGGCTTTTATAAATATAGATGTCACCCCAATACATTAAATAAAAAGAGAAGAATTCCCAGATTAATGTTAGTCTCTCTTCTTTGGTAGCTGAGGTAATTCTCCCTGAATTTGTATGTTTCTAATTTTCTCTTCCTTTTATAGGCACACTAACCTTGGCAGATGAATTGTCAATAAATACTATTTCTCGTATATTCAACATTTCCTTGAATGATTCTCAGCTTCTTTAACTTTAAAATGAAAATTACTGAACACATTATATTATGACTGGGGATCAAGTATAATAGGTGTGAAGATACTTGGTAAATTATAAAACATTATAAAATGCTAGTTATCAAGGATTCTAATATTACAATTATCAGCTTTTCTTTAGGTGAATTTTAAATAATATTGAGTGAAAACAAAGGAATAAATAACTACATTAATATTTGAAGGCACTTTTAAACATGACTTCATTTAAAAAAAGCAAAAATATCACAAATATTATGATATATGAATAAATCAATCTTTTAAATGGTCCCATTGTGGCACTCTGCTAAGTCTTAATCTATCATGAGTATTACAATTAGTGTCTTAATAATAATTAAAGTATAAAAGTTTGCGATAACTTACTTTTTATGATCACTTAGAATAAAATTTATGCATTATATTGTCGCTCACTTGAATTTCAATGTTTTCTTGAGAAAAAAAGAGATCTATAGTTAATTAGGTGGTCATTTCATATAACCTTGGGTAGTACGACCCTAAGAATGTGTTGCATGTTAAACTGAGGATTCATAATTTAGTCAATTAAGTAAGTTATATAACTTTTAAGATTTTTATTTTCAATTACAACACAGTAAAAATTGTAATGGATCTATTAGCTGATAGATGGTTTTGCCTGGGATAAGGTTTGATTTCATCCTTTAGCATAACAGTAGCTTGAGAGTAATGCTAGACTTATCAGCTTCACTACATTTGGTTAAAATAAAACAAAACACCAAAATTAAGTCAAATGAATGGACACCATGCCTTAGTTACACTGCTTTGTAGAAATGTGGACTAGTGTGACTTATTCAATACTAAAGGCCCAGTGCATGAAAATTCATGCACTGGAGGGGGCGGTCCCTCAGGCAGGCCTGCCCTCTCACAGTCCAGGAGCTCTCAGGGGCGGGAGGCGACCCAGCAATCAGGGGAAGGTGATGCCCCTATCACAACTCTCTGATGCTGCCACTGTTGGCATTATAAGCCTCAGCCGACCCTGATTTCCTGTGCCTCGGGCGGGCCCTAGGTGGCTGGGGGGCAGGGGGACTGAGGAACTTCAGAGACAGGCACACAGAGTAACCAGACCCTTCTGGGGGTGGGCCGACCATGCTGCATGCCTGCCACCCTGGTGGGGCCTGAAGGAACTGGGCACCACCATCTTGTGGCTGTGGGCAGCACCATCTTTGAAGGAGTGGCAGTTAATTAGCATATTCCCTCCTTATTGGCTCTGGGTGCTGCCATCTTTGTGGGGGTGTGATGGTCAATTAGCATATCCCCTCTTTATTAGATAAGATTATCTGAGTCAATTAGCATATTCCCTTTTTATTAGATAAGATTATCTGCCTTTTAGAACTGAGCACTCTCAGTTTTTAAAAGGCAGATTATACACTGAGTGGCCAGATTATTATGCATTCAGAGTTCATAATAATCTGGCCACTCAGTATATAACCCAATGGGCAGGATCTGGGTACAAAATAAATATTAAAATATGGGATATAACACAAGGTAGCAGAGTGCTACTGTCCTTACCTAGAGTGTCACTATACTTCTCAGTGGTATGTTTTTGATGAATTGGGTTTATTTAAGGGAATCGTTGTTAGGGGATATGTGGTGAAAATGGCTTGATTGTTACCTGATGGGGTGGTAGTTTAGAGAGAGACTATGTTAACCCTGCACTGGCTGTTCAGAGGTGGAATTCAAACTATGTTGTCAGGTGTTTCTTATTTTAGGTGACCTTGGCCTTTGCTCAAAGTACAACTGATGTCACCCAGCATGGCTCAGTGGTTGAGCATCAACCCATGAACCAGGAGGTCACTGTTAGATTCCTGGCCAAGGTACATGCCCAGATTGCAGGCTCCTTCCTCAGTGTGGGGCATGCAGGAACAGCCAATCTATGATTCTCTCTCATCATTGATGTTTCTATCTCTCTATCCTTTCCCTCTCTCTCTGAAAACAATAAAAATATATTTTAAAACAGAACAAAGTACAATTGATTTCATGGTCCCATTAAGCAACAAATAATTCACTTATTTCTGGAAGGAAAGAAAGGTTGATAAGAGAAGTTCAAGTGTCCTGAACTATTGTTATCATTTATGATGTTCTCATATTTCTTTCTAAGATACAAGTAGAGGGAATTTGTTTCAAATAGCATTTGTTCAATTGTAATGAAGTGTCTGCCTCAGTCATAGGAATTTTTTCACGTATTTACCCAATGATAATCACTTCCTCCTCTATGACATATCTCTGATGTGTGCTTATTATAATGTATTATTAATGGCCTATGAACATAACTGTCTTTGGTATTAGAGTATAAGCTCCTTGAGGCATGAGCCATAATTTAATGATCTCATTTTCTTCAATGCCTTGCATAGCTCATGTAATAGAATAGATGCCTCAATCTTATTTGCTGAATATAAATTTATGGAACTGAGCGTTTGCTAGCTGTCACTCAGAGATCACTCGTATTTTCAGGCACAGACAAATAAGACAGAAACGGGATAATTCAAACATTTAATATTGGCTTCAATGTCTCCTTCTTCAATTGAAAGAAAAATTACCTTGCACTAGTCACAGATTTAAAAATTAATTAAAATTACTTTCCACTTTTTCAGGAAGAGAAACATAATCTTGTAAGGCATGTGTTCAAAACAATGTTCATTAAACATACCAGAGAGAATTATGTGATATGACTAATTGTTGTATAAGAATCTACCAGCATTTGTTACTGAGTAAGATGTAGTGAGAAAAATAGTTTTTAAAAGGGCCCCCTAGGTCAAACTTATTTGTGAAATGCTAAATACAGTATATCGACCTCTTAGAAAATCCCAGTGCCCATTAAAGACCCAGTGAAGTCCTGCATTTCCTAAGCATTTTTTACTGCTAAATCAATTTTTTCAAGTAATAGACCAAGGAGCTTTACGAACCAAATTTAATAATGAGAAAAATCAAGGCAACCATGAGTAAATAATATGCCCATTGACATTCATGATATTGAGGCACAGAGATAACAGTGTGTGTGTGTGTGTGTGTGTGTGTGTGTGTGTGTTCATGCACATGGTTGCTCTGCAATGGAAGGTCTAACTCCTGGATTAAATGAACTTGGAGGATTTATGACTTCTTAGTATAAGCAATAAAGCTGATGAATGGAAACATTTCCACAATTCTAGTGTGATGCTCCTAAAAGTTAATAAAAAGGAGTTTTGAAAACGCAGCACGCAGTATGTCTCTACACTTTTTGTAGATATACAAGCAAAATCCTCCAGAATGCTAACTCTGTGAGTGTAAAGACCATCTTCATTCTACCTTTCAGACCTACTACTTGTGTTTGGTGAGTAACAGCAACTGAAGAAATATAGGATGTCCCCCAAAATACATATACAATTTAGCAGCTGATAACTCACTTAATTGTCACCCCTTTTCAGGTTTAACTGATTTGAAATAATGGGTGAAGCCAGACTCATCTTGGAACAAAGAAAATTTATCCTAAAGTGCCACTACAGGTTTTTTTATGGGGGTATATGAAAAGCGAATTGAGGGCACACAAATACCAAACGGAATGATTCTTAATGTTTGTGATTCCACTGCTTTGTAATATTGGCAGTGCCTGGCCCAGTATGGTCATCAGTTTTCAAACAGGTATTGACAGAAGTAATAAGTCACTTCTGTAGATTCTTTTAAATTTTTAAAATGAACTGTGTGTTAATTAACACAGACTTTATAATCATTCGAAGGTTCTTGCATTTTGGCGGGGGGGGGTGGAAGGTGGGCACCCTGTATTTGTGGAATCAATGCAAACATACATTAGGGTCATTGCATTCTCTGGTCATAAACCTGCTCACTTACCCACCAGACCAAAACTTAATTATCTTCCAAGGCCCCGATCCAAAATCACATTTCCTCTTTTAGCACAGTGGGAGGAACCAATAAATATCTTCCGAATGATGAAAAGGACAATAAAAATTATTATGGATACCATTTACTGAGCCACCAATACGTGCCAGCCTTTCTAATGAGCCCTTCAAATTCTTATGACATCCTTAAAACACACAGTGTGGCTCCCGCTCCCATTTAGGGGAGTGGGCTCCTGCAAAGGTCAGTGAGAGGCCCATGTTTACATAGCTGATAACTGATAGATCCAGTCTGTGCTTTTGCAACTATGCCACGCTGCTTCCCATCCTTTAAGAAAGCAATGCAATACACTATTTTAAATAGGCATCATTTGCATTATTGAGCAGCTGTGTGGCTCTCCAAATTGACTTGTCTTCCGCACTGCATGGGAAATAGTATCTAGTCCACATTAATTATAAATACATAACCCTAGGCTTTAAATACTGGCTAGTTGATGAGTGGAGCTGAGCTAATTTTTTTAGTAAGTGATAAAGGTTAAAACCATGACAGGCAATCGGAACTTAGCCAAAAGCCCACTATTAACATTGTGGTATTTCACATCTTGAAGAGACCTTAGAAATAGTTGGCCCAGTATTCCTTCAGGAGAGTGCTGTTTGAGTTTTGGGCAAGTGGAGTCCTGTTGTGTGATCCTGAAAGGGTTTCAGTATTGACCACCCTTACCTTTTCCCCTGCTCGAGGTCAGAGAAACTACTGCCATTATGACAACCAGGAATGCCTTTCCACATGAAAATAACTCTCCCATGCATTTGAAATCCCCACTTTCAGTGGTTACTGATGACTGTCTAATGCCATGTGGAGCCTGTGGGTATACAGATTATTGGCAACCTATACAAGATCACACAGTGAGTAAGGAGCAGGGCCAGGACTGTTCTATGTAATAAGATCTGAGCAATGGGGATATGTGTACCATCTTCTTTGTTTCCCATAGCAACACCAAGCACACTTTGTACTTATAAAAACACCAAGCATATAAGTACCGCACAGCAACTTGGAGCATGGACTCAGCATTTCAATGGCCCAAATTTGAGAACTGTCTCTGCCACTTGCCAGCTGTGTGAACATGAGTTACCTGATTTATCATTACCTGTGTACTATTTTCTCCTAGGATTCTTAGGGGGATTTAATGAGTCAATCATAGAAAGTGCTTCAACTTAGATCCAGCCAAATTAGTGTGCAGTACATCTGACCCTGGATGACTGTCTGACTGTTTTCCAGGCATTGTATTTGAAGAAAGTGGGAATGCAGAAGCAACAGAAGAAAGGTGTATGTCTAATCTTGACTCTACATGCTGGTTGGAAAAACTTTAAGAAAATAGTTTCTTACCGTAAGATGTACGTGCTCACCTAATGAGACAGGTGATTTGGGCCAGCTGTGTTGAGATGATGTATCAATAGTGGCTAGGGAGGTCAGATAAGGCTTTTTTAGAGAAGAGCTAATCTTACCTGCCATGGGAAATATGGGCAAGGAATATCTTCATGCAAAAAAGGGAAGAAGGTATAGTGACAAGGGCAAAGGTATTTAAAATCAGTGCATTACAAGGGTGTGTGTGTGTGTGTGTGTGTGTGTGTGTGTGTGTGATGGAGTGGTCAGTAGAGCTAGATAATATAGATATCAAAGAGCAAAACATAGAGAATGGAGCAATAGCGAATATTGGAATATTCAACAGATATTTGGAGATGACTCAAGAGAGTTTCATTTGCCTCCTTGGAGGAAAGAGCTTATCCACTCATGGCCCTTTAACCATAATCCCAAGAATAATAAGTGAAGAGTGAAACTAATCCCAAGATACTAAAGAGGCATTAATTGTTTTAGTCATTATGGCTGACAATTTGGGATACTTTCAAAGGGTTAGAACACTTTGTCTAAGAAAGAAAGAAAATAAAAGAGCAACGTTAGCAATGATGAAAGACCAAAAAAATTGAAGTTGTGAGAAAAATAAAAGGAATTTGGGTGAATCAGCTCATAATAGAAGACATGTTGGCATAAAGAAGGGAGGGAGGGGTTTAATGAAACAGTTCTCAGCACACGCTGCTTTGTGCAGGACATGGTAGGCACAGTCTCTGGCTTTATGGGGTATATAGAATAATGTAGATGTGTCTCTCTTCTTGAGAAGTGTACACTGATAGAGTCTGTATAAAGAATTCAAATAAATCACTTAAATGAGAGGGAAGAAGGGGTAAGTGCTCTGGTAGCTTCCCGAGAAGAGGAAGTGCCCCCAGGTGGAGGAAGGAGGGTAGGCTATCTGCCCACTGAGGATAGAAACAGTGTTGCATTGGGATATGTCAGACAGGCATTTATATACTGGTTCTCTTCGGGAGCTCCCTCTATAGACACTGAGTCATGTTTCTTTTCTCTGTCAGCCAGTGGTGTTTTGTTGTTGTCATTTTTCTGTGTGTGCTATTTTGTTTTGTTTTCATCCCTGGTTACACATCAGCATCACTTAAGGAGCTTTTAGAGGACCAATGCTGAGCTTTATCTCAGACCCTTTAAATGAGGTTGCTGTGTTCTGGACTTGGGCACAGGCTGTTTTATAAAAAGTCTCCCCAAGTTATTCTAATGAGCAGATTTGTGAAAACCACCCCCTTTGCTTTCCTTTGCTTATGAGAATGACAAGGAAGTCAGGCTAACTGAAGCCTAAAGTCACTTTCGTTTCCTAAATTTTATCATTCTGCTCATTTTCTCATTTACAGATCACATACCCTTCTTATAGATAAGCTACAGGCCTGGTGCACAAAATGCGTGCCCCGGCTGTGTGTGTTCCTCAGCCCAGCCTGCACCTTCTCCAATCTGAGACCCCTTGAGGGATGTCTGACTCCCTGTTTAGGCCCGAATCCTACTGGAATCTGGCCTAAACAGGAAGTCAGACATCCCTCTCACAATCCAGGACTGCTGGCTCTCAACTGTTCACCTGCCTGCCTTCCTGATTGCCCCTAACCACTTCTGCTTGCCAGACTAATCACCCCCTAACCACTCCCCTGCCAACCTGATGCCTAATTGTTCCCCTGTCAGCTTGTTTGCCCCTAACTGCCCTCCCCTGCAGGCCTGATAACCCCAACTGCTCTCCCCTGCAAGCTTGGTCCCCTATTCCCCCCCACAACTGCCCTCCCTTGCAGGCCCAATCCCTCCCAACTGCCTTCCCCTGCTGGCCTGATCACCCACAACTGCCCTCCCTTGTATGCCTGGTACCTCTCAACTGTCCTCCCCTGCTGGCCTTCTTGTGGTGGCCATCTTGTGTCCACATGGGGCCAGTCACCTTTAACTACATGGGGCAGTCATCTTGTGTGTTAGAGGCACAGTCAATTTGCATATTATTATTTTATTAGCTAGGAAGATTAGAGAGGATAGAGGCCTGGTACATGAGTGGGGGCAGGCTGGTTTGCCCTGAAGGGTATCCTGGATCAGGGTGGGGGTTCCCTTGGAGTGTGAGGCAGCCTGGGCAAGGGGCCTGTGGTGGTTTGCCAGCCAGCCATGCTCCCCCAGGGACCCAAGTGGAGGCTCTGGTATCTCGGATTTATCTTCTATAGTTAAAACTTTGTAGCCTTGACTGGAGCCCAGCCTCCTGCTCGCTCTGTGGCTGCAGCCACTTTTGCTGGTATTTATTTATTGTCTCTAAATGAAACTTTGTAGCCTCAAGTGGAGGCCAAGACAGGTCAGGGCTGTGGAAACTTGGCTTCCTCTATCGCAAGGGCAACTCAAGCTTCCTGCTCTCTCTTGCTCTGTGGCTGCTGCCATTTTTGTTGGGACGTATCTTCTATAATTGAAACTTTGTAGTATTGAGTGGAGGCCGGGGTGTGTGGAAAGTCTCCTGCTGGCTCTATGGCCACAGTCATCTTGTTTGGGTTAATTTGCATACTTGCTTCTGATTGGCTTGTGGCTGTGGCTTGTGGATGTAGCAGAGATATAGTCAATTTGCACATTGCTCTTTTATTAGATAGGATAGACTGAAGTTTTGATAGTGAACATGAGTTTCCCAAAAGAATCAAGGCACACAACCAGAAAATAAGAGTCTGAATGAAGATCTGGCTCACTAATTCTGTGCCTTCCTTCACTGTAACTGAGCCATTCAACCTCTTGGGTAGATTCTGGATTCTTACCAAGGGGAAGGAAGAGTTCTGTTGAAGGCTTAGAGTTTGTGAAAGTAAAATCTGTTGTCAGCTCTCTAGAGTTGAGATTTTACATCAGTGAAAGCCACCTTAAGGTTAGCAAAATGATGAACCAAGTAGCTGTGTGATTCTCCCATTCACCCACTTCTCTAATCTTTTGCCCTAATTTAAAGAGACAATCAGGTATATGTCTATGCAGCTGGGACTCTGGGCACAAGCCACTGGAGAAATGTCTTGCTGCTCCCCTGGTTGAACAGTAGAGGGAGACAAACCTCAGAGATTGTCCTAATGGGTTTTTGACCACCAAATTCTGGTTATTGTTTTCTCTGAAATACAGGGTTTTTTTTTGTTTTGTTGTTTTTTAAAAAATATATTTCATTGATTTTTTTACAGAGGGGAAGGGAGAGTTAGGAACATCGGTGAGAGAGAGACATCGATCAGACGCCTCCTGCACGGCCCCTACTGGGGATGTGCCCCCACCAAGATACATGCCCTTGACCTGAAGCGAACCTTGGACTCTTCAGTCTGCAGGCCGATGCTCTATCCACTGAGCTAAATCAGTTTTTATGAAAAAATATTTATAAATGACCCTCACCTTGAAGTTGCAAAGAAGATTAGAATGAAAGTGCTTGAGGGAGACTTGGGTGATTTATCTCTGAATAACACCTCAGGAAGGGAGGAAGAAGTAGGAGCTAGGACCCAGCCAGGAATGGGCCGTGTCAGTATTTTCATCAGTCACCACGAATGAGTGTATCTAAGTATGTGTGCCCCTGTGAAAAGGGGTGAGAAGGAAATGAGGGAAATGAACTGAGTGCTGGGCAAATACATTTTTAACATCTGACTTGGTGTTTTGGGGCTAAGGGTACAGTTTTCAATGGCCATTCAAAGTCATCCTTTCCCTTCTTCAAGCTTTTCTCAAGGAAATTTCTTATGAAATATGTATGAAATACAGGGTAGTGAGTTCCCAGAGGGCAGGGCTGTGTCTAAAGGTCCACTCCTGGGTGACAAAAAATCTAACAAATATGGTCCTGATCCACAATAAACACACCCCCTTTTTGTGATACTGTTGAATCCATGCATGAACACCTTGGTATCAGCCCAGACAACCTCTCCTTAACAATGTTGTCCTAAACCATCTAAATATTTATATGTCCCATCCTCACAGGTAATTATGTCTTTGTGTGCTATTCAGAGCTTAACTGCAGCTCACTTAGCAGGACATGGTGTCGAGTTATCATAAGGTGCTTTTTGTTCTTAATACTTGTTAATACTTGTGTGATTCTGATCTCTGCTCAGTGTGCCTCTCATCCTCTATGATTCTGCAGATAGTGTTTTAGCTAAAGAAATCACCTTTGTTCTAGGCAGAAATAGTTTCCAGATATATTGCAGCTTGTGTTAAATTTCACAGCCTCTAAACAACTGGCAAAGTAACTGCTGATATAGCAGCTGCTATAGGGTGTCCAGGTAGTTCAGGTATGACTGCATGTTACTGCTGCATCAAAGATGTTGTTTAGAGCTGTAAACAGTATGTAACAGTGGATTCATAGCATGCATGCCTTCATTTATTCATTCAACAATGATTGACTGCCATGTACAACTTGATTTTTAAATTTACTTTTTCATTACTAAAAATATTGCATTTTAAAAACATGAATTATGAGGTATATAGGGTATCCCCCAAAATGAATAATTATTAATTCCAATTGGTTAAATTTGGGGGGGAAAAAGCATCCATTGAGCTATCAGCAGTTAAGTGTGTATACATTTTGGTGACACCCTATACAATGGTCACTAACAGAGAATCTTTTCCTGAACATTTGGCCAGGGTGGGGGGGAAGAGGTATGTGGTAGATTGCAGAAGACCAAGCTTATGTAGGTTTTACTTGTTCATTGATTGGTTTTTGTTTTGTTTTGCTTTCCCCAGGAGAGACAGAAAGTCAAAATGGTCACATTTAGGAGATTAAATTCACTTTGAATTCATGGAGGCAGCATTCTCCCCACATACAGGACCTCAAGAAGTGTCTGAATAACCCATAGAAAAGGGTGTGGAATCTCGCTCCCTGAGAAAGCAGATGAAAAAGGACTATTTGGCTTTCAAAGGTTGGAAAGGGTAGCTCAAGTCTTAGTGGATCCCTGGGAAAAAGGAGATAGTAGTTTGTATTCTGCAAGGGATGGGAACATAATTAAATTGAGACTTACAATTAAAGAGAAGGCCAGCTTTCTGGGGCATAGCTAACTATGAAATGAGAAGCCAACAGCAAGATGTACAAATCTAAGGAGCACATGGCTTTTGCATTGAGGGAGTAGAAAGACCCTTCCTCTAGGTCTAAGAACCTGTCCCAGGAATTGGATCAGCAGTTGACTGAGATCATCTGTGAAGCTGAGTCTCTAATTTAAGAAGACTGTGTGTCAATGACAGTAACTAACAGTAGCTGACACCTGCTGAGGAAGCTGGACTTTCTTCTGAACTGTGTGGCCTCCAGATTTCTCCCACAATTCAGGGCAAGTGAGAAGCTCTGACTGGAAAACGTTGCTAGGACTCATTGCTCAACTGTCCATGGGGGCCTGAGTCTATTTTATCTGAAAATTAAAAGACTGATCTTCACACATTAAAATTCTGAGTTTATAGAAGTGTTCGTATTGGGTAAAGGCAAACTTTGAATCAATAAACAAGTATTAATAAGGGTGTGGTCACATCTCTGTCTTGCAATTTTCTCAGCATTGTTGGAATCTTTTCCTGTTCCTGAAGTATAACTAATTGTGTCACCATCTATAAGTCCTTATCTTCACTTCTCTCTCATATTTGTTGTTGCCAGTGGCAATTTCATTTATGAGATCTTTTCATTATTAACTTTTCCCTTTCTTTTGATTGGGAGTCTTCCTTTCTTGCCTATGCATTTTGCATGATTCTTTTGCTGCTCCCCAACACTGAAGTTGTCTATGACCATCTGACTTGACTTGGCCAATGGGATTATGTGTTCTCTATACAGAAGATTTTGAACTCTGCCCCAGCAACTGGGAAATCTAGGTAGCAATTACTTCCTCATGCTGCATCCTCAACTGAGGATGACCTGGAGCTGAGCCCTCATTCAAACTGAAGTAGACTTGGAACAAAAGTGAAAGTAGCCGAAACCAGTGTGGCTCAGTGGATAGAACGTCAGCCTGGGGACTGAAGGGTTCCGGTTCGATTCCAGTCAAGGGCATGTACCTTGGTTGTGGGCACATCCCCAGTGGGGGGTGTGCAGAACACAGCTGATCGGTATTTCTCATCAATGTTTCTAAGTCTCTCTCCCTCTTCGTTCCTCTCTGTAACAAATTAATAATATATATATATATATATATATATATATATATATATTTTTTTTTTTTAAAAGTGAAAGTAAAGTTTTGATGTTTTGAGGGTTTTATATTGTTTATGAATGTAGTGTAGCACCATCCCTCATAACTGGTGTAGTAGAAGTCACCTAGAAGCCAGGGACTACTGCAATACAACAGCAGTGAAATGTATACCTTGGCCTCATAATTATCTGACAGGGGGTTAGAAAGCTGATCAGAAAGTGAAAATAAACACATGTATCTTATGATCCTGTGGGTCTAGGAAAACCAGCCATGAAAGAGAATTTAGTACTTCTGGCTCCCTCTGGCAATGTTTTGATAAAAAGATGGTTTCAAAGTGTTGTCCAGTTTGTAAGAGAAAAAAATGAAAGGAAACAGAGAGAATTCATTAAGTCAGGGAATTCAGACCAAACAGCAATGAATAAAACTGGGAAGGCTTTGAATAATAAAGGATAATTAAAACTGAGACTTGCAGCAAGGATTACAGTGAAAGCTGTGACCTTTGTACCCATTAATATAACCTCTGAAATGATGAACTGTTAGAAAATGATAGGATCAACTAAAAGTGTTATACATCTAATCCATTTAAGGGCATGCGTGAAATAGGGAAAAGAGTGTGATCCTAGGAGATTCAAAGTACATATGATTAAGTTGAGAGAGAAATAAAGAGAGAGGATAAAGAGGAGTAGTGAGAGTATTGTGGAAGTGAGACAACAAAGATGTAGATTGTATTTAAGAAGTAAAAACCTACATGGAGAAGAGAACTGTGTATGTTGCTATTGGCACAGAACTGGCTAGAATCCCTAGATTTCTTTTTTTTTTTTTAACTAGCTTATGAAAGGGTTATACTATCAATGAACTAAAGACCTAGAAAATAATCCTAAAATTGTGTGACTTAATAAGCCAGTTGAGGAATCTTGGAATATTAAGCTTTCAAAAAGTAGATTGGGTATGATTTGATACATATTTGGGACAGAGTATGAACTGAAAATTAAAGAAAATATCCTATGTAAATATAGAGTTTATTTACTCCTAAGAACAGTGAGCACATTTGACCACTAGCAAATCTGAACTCCATGTAAGAGGTCATCCCTAATGAGCGCTCCCTACAAGTTAAACACAATGCTCTGAGAGAACTGAGCCATCTATCATTGTTTTGGCCAAACCAATGCCGACTTTGGGAGGTGGAAGGGAGTCATGCACGGAATAATTCATTGCATGAAACTTTAGCAAAATTATTTGTACCATTCATATATTAATACTTAATAGCCAGACACCGAGCTAAATTACTTCACATACATAATTATCATATCACACTGCAAAATATATGAGATTCCTATCTACTTCATATAACTAGTAATATTTACAGCTAGAAATTGAAGCAGGCTTCTGTATCTTCCAACTCATGACATCTATGAGTCCGTTATCTGTGGGTTCTGCTTTTTGATATTTTCTTCTCTACCTAATGTTTGTTTTAAAGAAACAGTGCACAGGGTTCATGTTCTTCATTGAACAGTGCTTGACAGCAAAAATGTAAGTGGATGCAGTAGAAGAGATTGTGAAATCCAAATCCGAAGACTTAACATTCTTGGGTTAACCCCACCTTTCTGGATGGTCAAGGGTTAAAACCAGAACCTGTTCCCTAGTTCTTTCACTTCTTAATTTGTAATAAAGGCTCTGCCATCTACCTGTGCCTTCCACACAGGTTTCCACTGAGAATGGGATCATATTTCTTGAAGGGACTCTTTACAAAGAGAATGTAATCGGCTGGCAGATGTTTCAGTTGAAATTTTCATAGCTCACAATGAAAATATTTAACAAGTCATCCTGTGACATAAATCCCATATCTGTTGCGCTTCAGCAGGCCACTCTCCCCTTATTTCTTCTCTTCAGCAAAGCAAAACACAACCCCTGAGACTTCTCAACTGAGGGTAGAGGACTTTTGTTTCTCAGTATAATTCCTTGTTCATTTGCTTCTTCAGCAACATCTGTTAAAGTTATCCCCTCTGCCAAATTCTCAATCCATCTAGAAGAAGCTGGCACTAAAATGCTTCGTCACCACTGAGCAATTGAGTACTGGGCACTTTGCTAGATTTGAGTATACTGTCCTGTAAAACAGTGGTCGCTAACCTTTCACACCTCACGGATTACCAGTGGTTCACTGAACACTGGTTGGTGATTGCTACTGTAAAATAATCTTTTTAAAAATATATATATTTTATTGATTTTAGAGAGGAAAGGAGAGGAAGAGAGAGAGAGAAATGTCAATGAAGAGAGCGAATCATTGATTGTCTGCCTCTTGCATGCCCCCAACTGAGGATCGAGCCTGCAACCCAGGCATGTGCCCTTGGCTGGAATTGAACCTGGGACCTTTCTGTACACAGGCTTATGCTCTATCTATTGAGCCAAACCAGCTAGGACTGTAAAATAATCTTTACAATAAATATATAAATTGGAATTTGTTTTACACACGAAGAAACCAACATTCAAAGAGATAAAATAACTTCTTCAGAGTGTCACAACTGGTAGCAACCTGACTCCAATGGCCCAGTTATTTCCACCAGGGATGGGTCACTTTCTCTTCTCTTTCAGCCAACCCATACCTATAGCTCCACTGTCTTTGACCACCCCCCCCCCCCGAGGTCATATCCTGTTTTGTATATGATTACTCTGGTTAGTGTGGAGAGCACCTGGGAAGGTACATGAGCATTTCTTTGATTATTGTCAACTGAGTCCAGTGGTGTTGGCAGAGCCACACTCTGGAAACACACAATGCCAGAGGCAGGTATATTGTCATCCTGACCCTTAGTTCAAGTGCCAGGGGGTGGGTTTCATTATTTAAGTTCAGCTAGGTGCAAGAAATGGACAAAATTATCCGGGCTCAGGCAGGGGTGACAATTACAAAGAAGCTACAAGAATGAAGAATTGCAGCTTGATCTTTAACCATGATTTCACATAATTTCCTTTGTCTTAAATTCTATCTAGAAAAACTTCCTGAAATCATACTGTATAAAATAAACGCTCTGCACTGGCTCTGGGTCACTGTCTCTTCATAAGAGGGCCAGCTGTCCCACCTGGTCCCAGCTTTCCCTACTGACTCTGTCTCTTTCATTTTCTCAATACGCCGGTGCCTCTACTCAGGACTCCTGTCTGCTCTCCAGCCTTGCTGGTCACGGTAAAGAGGAAAATACTTATAGGTTAGAAAAGTCTGTATCAACCCTCATGGCCCATTAGCAGGTTTTAAGAGCTGCATCAATAAATCAGCATGAAATTCCAACTTAGCTATAAATGAAGGCTCTCCATTTTCCAGCTTTAAAATATAATTCCATACAACTAGCATTTCTCTTTAGTTCTTTCTCTCCCTCGCCCTTCCCTCCCTCTCTATCATCTCTCATCTCTATATCTCTATATCTCTATCTCTATCTCCATTTCTCCTCCAGGCAAATTGAATTGCAGGTGCTGTCTGACTACAATGCAAACTCCATGTAAACTGAATTATGTTTGCCTGCCTTGTTCAATGCCGAATGCCTAGCCCATGGATTAGTCACTGTCACAGAGTAGACATTCAACTCATAGATGCTAGATAAGTAAATAAATAATGACCATTCTGCTCTATCTTGTATCTAGATATCATCTGGAATGCCTTATATCTGTTTGTAACTATGTGACTGCTACTCAACATTCAAGGTCTAGTTCAAAGGCCGCGTCTTTCATTCTTAAATTCTCAGCCTGAAGCAATATAGAATTAGTGTTTTAGTCCATTTGGCCTACTATGACAAAACACCACAGAGTGAATAACTTCAATAACACATGTTAATTTCCCATGGTTCTGGAGGTTCATATGTGGCTATCTTCTCAGTGTGTCCTTACATGGCAAATGGGTGAGAGAGCTCCCCAGGGTCTTTTTCACAAGGTCATGAACCCCCCTCATGATGATCCCATTACAATGCTGTAATCACTTCCCAAAGGGTCCACTTCCTGATGCCATCACAGGGAAGGTTAGGGTTTCAATATATGAATATTAGTAAACACATGTATTCAATCCAAAAGAATGAATGAATATTTAATGTCAGATTGGTCTCTATGGGCTTAGATGTAGGAAGTAGCTATACACTTCCAAATATTTGTCACCCATTGAGTTCCTCTCTCTAACTTCATCTATGGAAAATTTACAGGCAACAAATAATCCTCCCAAGATCACATATACAGTAGCTAGTTACTGGCATCTACTAAAAGAAATTCAGGCCTCTGGCCTCAATCCATAAACATATATATCTCATTTGATTCTATCAACTTTATACATACATACACACACACACACACACACACACACACACACACACACACTGAGTGGCCAGATATTATAATCTCTGAAGGCATAATAATCTGGCCACTCAGTGTATATGTGATAGCAGAATGAGAATTTCATGGAAACAGAATGAAAGCATGCACCCCACATGCATGAGTACAACCCTTCAAACTGGTAGGGCAGTGTTATGGTTTGCCACATGTTTTCCTGGCATAATTTGGGCCCTTTAATTCATGTGGAACAATGTCTGAATAGCACAACATACCTAAGTATCATTGCCATCAACATGATAGGATGAACTGGCTTTACAGGCAAAATCTCAGAAGGAAGGTGGGGAGAAGGATAAAAAGGGATGCAGTGTGTGTATGTGTGTGTATGTGTGTATTATAATATATTAAAGGCCTGATGCATAAATTCATGCATAGGTGGGGTCCAGCCAGCCTGTCCAGGGGGAGGGGACATGGGTGGTTGGCCGGCCTGCCTGCTGGTCGAACTTCTAGTCAAGGGGACAATTTATATATTAGCCTTTTATTATAGAGAATATACACTGAGTGGCCGATTATTATGTGTTCAGAGATCATAATAATCTGGCCATTCAGTGTGTGTGTGTATGTGTTTGTTGATTTCAGAGAGAGGGGGATAGATACAGAAACATTGATGATGAGAATCAATGATCTACTTCCACCTGCACACCTTCCACTAGAGATGGAACCCCCAAACTAGCATGTGCCCTGACCGGGAATCACACCATGACCTTCTGGTTCATGGGTAGATGCTCAACAATGGAGTCTCACCAGTTGGGTGCAAGTGTCGTGTTCTTTTCACCTATTTAAAGAGCAATGAATGATAAGACTTCAACACTCTGAAGTGGGAATGGCTACTTATTATTTGTAAACTAGAGCCCGGTGCACGAATTCATGCATGGGTGGGTTCTGCCTGCCTGTCCAACCAGGCCAGCCAGGGGGAAGAGACATGGGAGGTTGGCCAGCCAGTCCCACCCCCAATCAGATTGAAGGGGCAATCAGAGGTGTGACTGGCTGGGGGGAGGGACCACATGCAGTTGGCTGCCCATCCCCATACCCTGGTCAGCACCTGGTCAATGAAGCTCTTGCCTGAGGGGACAATTTACATCTTATACTTTTATTATATGGGAAGCATACAAAGACACACCCATATCCTATATTTCCATAGGGCATGGTGTGAAAATGTGTAAATGGGAAGGAGCTTAGATAGTCCATCAAAAAGACAATCTGTCTCTTATGAGATGGGAATGGTAAGCATACAGCCAACAGTAAGTGTCCTTTTTTATTCCGTGTTGCCTAAAAATCACAACAGATAAGACAGCTGATATGGCTGAGGAGCCAAGGGAGTCTGCTCCAGCCTGTTTGAATAAAAGGATGAAACAAATGAAACAAACTGTTTTGAAGCCAGAGCAGCAGTAATCCCTCCTGTGTATGCTCTAGTGAATTTGGCCTCCCAGATATAGATTTGTAAAGAACAAAGTAACAGTGGCAATGGGAAAACTGGCTTTACAGGCAAAATCTCAGAAGGAAGGTGGGGAGAAGGATAAGAAGGGATGCGGTGTGGAGGCTGGATCAAGGTATCTATCCTTCATTGCCTTTGCTTCTTTACACATAATTCTATTGATCACCAAATATATTTTTAGAAAGATAATAACATGTTGCATATAAAAATGGTAGGTTACAACATGCTATTTTTTAAGAAAATAACATATGTGTAAAACGTACAGGTTGCAAAATGCTATTTTTAAGTTTTGTTCATTATATCATATGATAGTCCTAACTATATCCTGAGGAAAATATTTCCCCATTTTGAGAGGGAAGTGGGACAGGATAATGACCAACCTGGTAGGGAAAACATACCACCACTAGTTAAAGTCCAGTAATCTCTCCACTGCTTTCAAACATGACACCGACCTAGATCTAATGGTTTTGAGAGCTGATCTTAAAACAAGTAGGCATTATTTTAATTGGTTCCAGAAATGTAAAATTGACTTCTCCTCTGTCCCCTCTTCTATCCCTCACTCTCTGTTTTCCTATGCTTCTGTGATCCCCTCACATTCTCTTCAGCATATATTATTTCTTAATCTCACATTCTTTTTTCTCTCTCTCTCATACTTGCTGTCATCTTGCTTCTTCTCCCTCAATTTTACTCTCTCTTCTTCTCAGTATTTCTATTTCCACTGAAGAAATTAAGAGTATAAGATTTTGTTTAATTCAATTTTAAAATAGTGTAATTTTGAAATCTTAAAATATTAGTAATACTAGTTCCAGAAGCCCAGAAACATATACTAGAGACCCAGTGCACAGATTCATGCACTGGTGGGAGGCATGGACTGTAGGGATTGGCCTGCTGTGGGAGCTCTGCTCATCCTGAGAAGCCGAGCTGTGCTCCACTGGAGGAATGCATTGACCACCAGGGTGCAGCCCCTGTGTTGAGCATTTCCCCCGTGCGCATCATCAGTCTATGTCATAATGACTAATGGACAGGTTGTTTGGTCGTTCTGCCATTCAGTTGCTATATATATATATATATATATATATATATATATATATATATATATATATATTTACTGAGTGGCCAGATTATTATGACAACCCCGTCAATACTTCATTGGGCCACCTTTTGCCTTCAATACTGCAGCGATTCTTCTTGGCACTGACTCCATGAGATATTGAAAGGTGATGTGAGGAATCTGACACCAGGCCTGATGCATAGCACTGACTAGTTCTGTCAGATTTTGATGATTGTGGAACCAGCTGCCTGATGGCTCAACTTTATCCCACAAATGCTCAATTGGATTGAGATCTGGTGATTGTAGAGGCCACCTAAACAAGGTAAAGTCTCCCTCATGTTCTTGAAACCACTTCCACAGAGTATGAGCACCATGGCATGGCGTATTGTCTTGTTGGAAGAAGCCATCTCCATTGGGATATGCCAACAACATGATAGGATGAACTTGATCAGCAATGATACTAAGGTATGTTGTGCTATTCAGACATTGTTCCACATGAATTAAAGGGCCCAAATTATGCCAGGAAAACATGTGGCAAACCATAATACTGCCCCACCAGCTTGAAGGGTTGTACTCACGCATGTGGGGTGCATGCTTTCATTATGTTTCCATGAAATTCTCATTCTGTCATCTGCACGATGCAACTGGAAATGTGATTCATTGAACCACATGACTTTTTTCCAATGCTTGACTGTCTAATACTTGTGTTCTTGTGCAAATTGGAGACATTTTATCTAGGTAATTGCAGATAGCAAAAATATTCGAACAAGCATTCAGCTTCAATATCCCATACAAAATGGGTACAGCTAATTTGCCTACAAACATCAGGTGGTCATAATAATCAGGCCACTCAGTGTATATATGTATATATGTACACATATACATATACATATGCATACACACACACACACACACACACACACAGGAGGAGGTTGCGCACACAGCATCTGAGCATCTGAGGCAGGGCAGCAGGGACCTCCACATGCCTGTGCTGGGGGAGGGCCTGATCAGCAGCACCCTTGGCTGCTTCAAGGGCTGGAAAGTGAGGCAGGGGCCAGACCTGCGACTTGAGGGTGTGCGGTGACACGTTTTTCTGCGTGTGTGTGTCACACTAGAGGTCTGCCCCTGCACCTCTCACAATCTGAGAGTCCTTGGGGGATGTCCTACTGACAGCTTAGGCCGCAGTCTGGCCTCCCTCTGTAGGAGGTGACCAGGCGAATCAGGGGAAGGTGCTATCCCCATTACTTCAATGCTGCTGCCACTGCTAGCCACTGCGACTGCCTGCCCTTGGCCCTTGCAGCTGCCACAGCTTTGTCCTGAAGGATGTCTATTAGAATTTAGTATAGATATATGCCAAGAATTTAGTATAGATATATGCCAAGATCCCTAGATGTTTGTATTGGACAGTCTGTGTTGTGTTTCTCTAATTGTAGGTTCTTAATAATATTCTGATCAATCAAAATGCCATCAAGAACTATATTTATTCATAGTTCCTTACCAAGGAGTATAAAGGTTTAAATAATACTGACTTGTATGTACAGATCTGAAAGGGACACAGAGAAATAACAATAAATGTACTGCAAAATAGCACTTATGCCGGGGTTCTTGTTCCAGCATTAAGAAGGGTTCAGCAATCTGGAGAAAAGGTGTGCACAGATTAAATAGGAGTCCAAAGACGAAAGATAATTTTGAAATGCATTGTGGGTCAGAGGACCCTAGCTAAAGGAGGTAAGTTCTCCTTGTCTCAGGACCTCTTGCTTTTTAATAACACAAATTGTCCTAAAAGTAAGGTGGAGATACATACTTCAAAGGGTAGGGTTTCACACAGAAGCATTGTCAGATTGGGAATAGTCTATATCTGTTCAGGTGTTTGACCAAAAGAAGGCAATAACATATAAATTAAGATGCCCTGAGCTGTCTGGCAGCAAACAATGATCCTATTTAGGTTTGGGAGAAATGCTTTTAGCCTTTCCCAACAAATGACAACATATATGACTCAGCCCTTATTGAGTCCTAAGTTCCATCAACCTTTGATGAAACCTTGCAATTATGACATGCTGGAATTGGCTTCTAGCACACTTACATGTGAGATCTTTAATGAACCAAACTCATAGAAACAGGTTGCTAGGCCTAGGGAGTAGTGTAAATAGAGATAAAATGGTGAAAGTGTACAAACTCTCGGCTATACGAAAAATAAGGTGTGAGGACCTAATATATAACATGGGGACTATAGTTGATAACATTGTATGATGGCAATTTTGTAAGATAGTATAACTTGAATGTTTACACACAGAGACACACACACAAGATAGAAAATATGTACCACAGATTTCTATTTGCTTGCTTTTGCTTAACTTTGTAAGCTAGGCCACCAGTGAAGGCAAATATCCAGAGCTTTGAAACACAGTCATGCATTTGTACAATGTCACAAGCCTTATAAAGAGATAATGTTTGTAATTCTTAGCCCATAAACAATAAAATGTTCTTTCATATGAGTAACTATGAAGAAAACAATTTGGGATTCTCTTTTGCCATCCCTGCAATATACACTTTTTCATGGCTCCCACCTCATTCCTCTTTGTGAGCCTAATATCTGCTCAATTGCTATTTACATAATGAACCAATATCTACCCAAACTCATGGACAGAAAGCTGTGTCTACGATACATAGGGTTGCTACGCAATTCACAAGATGTGGATAGAGAAAAGCAGGTTAAGTATTTCCTTATGATACAAACACAGAATAAGCAGAAGAAATATACCTTGGTTAGTGTTATCACTAGATAGGAGAACTTCAGAGCTGGTTTTCACATCATATCTACAGTATCTGCTCATATTCTCCATCAGTGACATGCAAGATCTTTTGGGGTAATGGTTTCCCTTGTGGAGGCTGATTCGTGATCCTTGCCAGCTCATATTTCCTCTCTCCATCACACCCACCACCTGGAACAAACTCACGAAGCCTAAGGAAAGAGCTGTGGCTGGTTAGAAGTATGAGGGCAAGAGAGATCACAACCTGACCTTTGGGAGCTGTTTTTAATTCCACAAGCTGCTATTGTCTTAGGTATTTCCGATGTGGCCTGGTAAAGACAAATAGTCTTCTGAAAATATCTCTACAGAAAGAGCCTTCTTCCTGGCACCTATAAAACATTCATAACACCTTCATTGTGCTGTAAATCCTTAGCAGGAGTTGATAACAGTGTATGAATTTTTAATGTAACATTTATAAATGGTTATTAAAACTATCCTTAAAGTAAAGTGTCAGTTTATTTTTAATTAACTGTTGGCTATTTAAGCTTCCAGATGGCCTGGGGAAAGACCAATAGGCCCAAGTGTCAATTATCGACCCTCCTGTCCCATCTTTAACCCCTTGTTGCCCACTGTCAGGAAATCCAATGCATGTAAGCTCTAAAAACTTAAATCAACGGCAGATTTGTTCTGTGGAACATTGTATTTCTTATAAAGTAGTCCTGGAGTATCTGTTAAGCTCCCATAAAACTGTGATAAGCTGTGATAAAAATGGATAAGCAATGTCCATTCTAAATCCTAACAGTCCACACTCACCTCCACACACCTGTAGGAGGTAAGAGAGAAAACTGGGATAAAACAGTGACTCGAAGCTTCTGGAACACAAGACCTGAGGCATAGGATCCAACTCAGGTGCAATAACTTGAACCTGTACTTGTGGGTGGCTTTTGATGAATGTTCCAGGAGCAAGGCGCTTACTATAGTTTATAGTCAGAAAATATAAGTCCTGGCCAGGTAGCTCAGTTGGTTAGAATGTCATTCTGATAAGCCAAGGTTGTGGGTTTGATCTATAGTCAGGGTACATATAAGAACCTATCAATGAATACATAAATAAGTGGAACACTACATCTCTCTCTCTCTCTCTCACTTCATCTCTCTCTTTCTCTAAAAATAAAAAAAATCAATCAATAAAAAAGAAAATCCCATTGTCAGCGAGATTAGTTTGATTTTTTTAGGGGGGGGGGCAGATACTCTCATTCCCACCAAGATGTATGGATTAGACTCTCTTTCGGTTATCTTGGCTCTGATACTTTGCCAATGTTCTATCATATATATATATATATATATATATATATATATATATATATATATATATATCAAGAAGCAAAACACCCTACATTTCTTCCTTTCCTCTATTTGCATCTAAATAACATTACTCAGTCCAACATGGGGAATATGAAAATCCAAGATGCATCTGAGGGCATGTGTTTGTGAGCACATGTGTGTTTATATAAAGATATTTAAGGGTCTAATGTTAAACTGGAAGTCTTATTGTTGTTTTTTAGCATATGGAAAATTAAATCTAATTCCTGAGAGTGGCATTCAAAGCCCTTCATGGTCTAGCCCAGGATACACCTCTGGATCTTGCTCCCACCACTCCAACTCCCTTACTCTGGGCTCTATGAAGACAAAATTATTTATTCCTCTTAATAAATCACCTTGTTTTTATCTTTCCTAGAACTTGCTAATACTGTCCCTTCTGCTGAGAGGATTCTTCATGTCTTTTGATACCTAGAAAACTTCTAATCGTTCTTCAATATTCCACTCAGTTACATTCTCCTAGAAGTCTTCCCGGCCTGTGTAACCCATGTGCTCACTTCCCTTTTGGCATTTCTTATATTGTGCCGAAATTTCTTGCTTATGTTTTCATTTCCTTCATGAGACTGTGAGTTCTGCCAGAACAAAATAAATGTCTTGTCGATCAGCCAATATTAACAGAGTACTAGATGCAGAGGAAACTCTCAGTAGTCACTTTTTGAAGAAGAGAATACAGTTTGCATTTCAATATAGACTTTGCAAGTTCTACAAATCATATTTAAAGGCAAAATTGTTAATTCTCTTTTGTATATGCTGTTGAATATTAATCCAGAATTCAGGAAAAAACAGGTGAATCCTATCTTGAATCTAAAATTTGATTTGGGGCATTAATTTTTACATTTAACTTATACGGGAGGCAACTGATGGATGTTTCTCTCTCACAATTGATGTTTTTCTCCTTCTCTTTTCCTTCCTCTCTCTCTAAAAATCAACAAAAACATACCCTTGGGTGAGGATTTAAAAAATAGTACTTACCCTAAAAATATAAACTAATAGTTTATTCTGTGGTCAGGAATGATGTTTATATTCATTCTAATTTAGACACAATAAATTCAAGAAGCTTGTAAAACATCTGATTTCTAAACAGAAGAAAACTGTGAGTGTGGTGTCACTGGTATGTGCTGGGGTTATACATACAAGGTTTCTCTGACCATAAGGCGACTAAACATTTCTATCAAAAGACACAAATATGGAAGAGAAAACCGTGATGTTGGAGTTAAACCCAGTAAATGGGACATTGTCTTTTTCTCACTCTTTTTACAAACCTGGTAACATGATAGTGATTGACAAAAAACTCTCCCCCAAAAACAAACAACCACAACACACACACAACAACAACAAGAACAAATCAATCAATAGAGTAAAAGAGAATGAGATAGAAGTTGATAGGTAAGAGGAAACACCAATGAATAATTAAAGGTGAAAGACTATGATAAGTAGTGACTGACTTAGCCCATCAAAGAAGACTGAGTGACTGGCATCATGGAAACATGAACAGAATCAGGAACTGGAGGCAAAGATGTAATTTTATGCAATCAGGGATACTCGTTGGGTCAGAAATAAGAGCGGAAAGTATATGTAGGTGTAGTTAGATCTTCAGAAAACTCTCAAATGCATTCCAATTCTTTCTAAAATAATACAGAAGACTTAGTTTCATAAAATGTTGAATCAGATAGACTCAAATTTCAGAAAAAAATAGGTGAAATTTAGGCTATACCAAGGAAATGCATTGAAGACAAATGTATTGACTGGAAGTTGGCTCCTACTTGGCTTCCAGAATGCTGAAAACTAAGATTTTTTTCTTCCAACTTTCATCTCTTGGTCAAAGCAAGTGGTCCAACAGAAGAGCCCTCAGAAAGAATACAGCTACCAACATCAAGGCCATGTCCTGGCCAACCCACCTTCCAGTGAAGCTCACTGGTTGACAAGTTGCACCTTTACATACTGCTCTAAGGACACTTCTCAGGGAGATAAATTGATTAGGTAAATATATTAGATAGATATAAAATATACCTATAAAAATAAAGCTTACTGGAAAAAAGAAAGCAAAACAAATGAGTGTTATAAAATGAATTCTGAAAAAAATAGAAATAATGTGAAGAGCTAAATAAATATCTGGAAAAATATAATTATTCAAGATATTTAATCAATGGAACAAAACTAAACAAACAAAAGACCTTGTAAAATGTTGCAGAGAAAAAGAAAGATCTTCAAGAGAAGGAAAAACTGAAATGGTGGTACAGGTAAACATCTAAACTGCTGCATTGGATGACAATTTCAAAACTACAACTAAAAGGCAAAATGAACATCATCCAGAACCACAGCCAGGCTGGCTGAGTGGAAATTCTACAACTAAAAGGAAAGAGAAAAGCATACTGAGACTCAGAGGAGCTGCAGGAGGCAGAGGGACTGAGACATGCCTGGACAGGACTGGCAACTGAGTGCATGACTGACTTTCTCAAGTGGGAGGGAGACAAAAGTTCCCAACTGTGCTGGACTCTGGTTCCAGGAGAGACTCTGGGGACCCAGACTCATTCGGGGAGAAAGTGAACTGTTTGGCAGCAGGTGGAACTTGAGGGCTGCTTTCTCTCAGAGGTGCTTGCAGCAATTACCATGGGACATGGAGACACAAGAGCCTAATATGTAAGGAAACCAATGCTGTCTGCTCCACCCTGAGACCCTGCTCCATCTAAGCTGAGCACAGAGGCTTTTTCAAGTCTTGTTTCATAAGGGTGTCTCCAGCAGAGAAGTTCTCTCAGTGTAGACACAGCTAATCCCCAAAGCAAATTGACCTGGAGGTCAATTCCTTCCAGTGATACCAACAACAATCAAGGCTTAACTACAGTAAGACTGTGTACACAGCCCACAAAAGGGTGCACCAAGAGCGACCACCTCAGGTAACTGGGAAGGCTGAGCTACTGAGCCCTATAGGACACCTAGCACACAAAGCCAATCTATCAACTCAGGGAAGCAGCCAAAAGGCAAATACAAATGAAGGAAATGGAGGAAAGCAAATGATTGGATATAGAGTTCAAAACCACAGTTATAAGGTTTTCCAATAATTTTCTAGAAAAGGCCGATAAATTGAGCGAGGCCCTTGAGGATATAAAAAAGGACCAACTAGAAATTAAGCATACATTGACTGAAATAAAAAAAATATTATACAGAGATCTAACAGCAGACTATAGAAGTGGTTCTCAACCTTCCTAATGCCACATCCCTTTAATGCAGTTCCTCATGTCGTGGTGACCCCCAACCATAAAATTATTTTCGTTGCCACTTTGTAACTGTAGCAATGAAAATAATTTTATGGTTGGAGGTCACCACAACATGAGGAACTGCATTAAAGGGACGTAGCATTAGGAAGGTTGAGAACCACTGGCTAGAGGATCACAAGAATCAAGTCAAAGATTTGAAATACAAAGAAGCAAAAAACACTCAACTGGAAAAGCAAAAATAAAAAGGAATCCAAAATATGAAGATAGTGTAAAGAGCCTCTGAGACAACTTCAAGTGTACCAACATCCAAATTATGGGAATGTCAGAAGAAGAGAGAGAGCAAGATACTGAAAACCTATTTGAAGAAATAATGACTGTGAATCATTGAATGGCTGCCTCCTGGAAAAATTTTCCTTTCTTGGTGAAAGAAATAGACTTAAAAGTCCAGGAAACACAGAAAACCCCAAACAAAAGGAATCCAAAGAGGACCACACTAAGACCCATCATAATTAAAATGTCAAGAGCAAAAGACAAAGAAAGAATATTAAAAGCAACAAGAGAAAAGCAGTTAATTATCTACAAGGGAGCCCCCATATGATTGTCAGCTGGTTTCTCAACAGAAACTATGCAGGCCAGAAGGGAGTGGCAAGAAATATTCAAAGTGATGAAGAGCAAGAACCTAAAACCAAGATTCCTCTACCCAGCAAAGCTATAGTTCAGAATTGAAGGGCAGATAAAGAGCTTCACAGATAAGAAAAAACTAAAGGAGTTCATCACCACCAAACCAGTATTATATGAAATGCTATAAGGTATTCTTTAAAAAGAGGAAGAAGAAGAAAAAGGTAAAGATAAAAATTATGAACAACAAATACATATCTATCAACAAGTGAATCTAAAAATCAAGTGAATAAAAAATCTGATGAACAGAATAAACTGGTGAATATAATAGAATCAGGGACATATAAAGGGAGTAGACTGACAATTCTTGCGGGGAAAAGGAGTGTGGGGAGTGCAGGAAGAGACTGGAGAAAAATTGTACAACTGTGGATGAGGACAGGGGTGGTGGTGGTGGTAAGGGCAGAGGGTAGGGTGGAAACTGGGTGGAGTGGAGCTATGGGAGAAAAAAGAGGAACAATTGTAATAATCTGAACAATAAAAAGTTATTAAAATAAAAAATAAAGATCTGCAAAATTAAAAATATGATAGTAAAAATTAAAAAAAAATATATATATATTAATATATATAAAGGAATGCAATGTTAAGGTAAATAAAAACACCTCAGAAAGTAAATAGAAAAATATATATAAAATAGAAAATAAAAGGTAGCATAGATTAATACAGGAAGTCTAATATCTGACTAAATTAAGTTATAGATAAAAGATAAAATGGGAGAAATATATTTACCAAGTAAATAATTTAACAAGTTCCCATACCATACCCAGCATATCAAAGCATAATATTGTAAGATTTCAGAACATGAACATAACAAATAAATCAAATGTTCTTATAACTTCCAAGAAATATAAAGCAGATCAGATACAAAGGACTAGAAATCATAATAACATTGGACTCCTGAAAATAATTTTAGAACCTGCCAGACAGTAGAACAAACTTTCAAAATTATGAAAGAAAATTATTTTAAACCTAAAATTCTATACACAGGCCACTCTTTAATGTTAATAACAATGTGTAGGATATATAGGGAAGGACTCAAAAACTTAACCCCTGTGTATATTTTATCAGGAGGATGGAGGGTGCATTACACCTAAACTCGAGAGTAATTCAAGGAGGAGGAAGATGAGAATTAGGACATAGGCCACCCAACATAAAAGAGGTGAAGGCAAATCCCAGTCTAATGGCTAATCAGAGTCTAGGTCAAAAGCTATGAGTCACCAATGGACCAACAGTGCTGATGAGAAGAGATGGGGGTCTCCTAAAGGTGGCTCCAAGCAAACTAAAGGAAAAGAAACCAATGCATTAGTGCATTTCTGCACATTAAGAAAAATGTGTGGTGCTGGCCAGTGGTGCTCAGTGGTTTAATATCAACTTCTAAACCGAGAAGTCATGGGCACATGCCAGTCTGTGGGCTTGATTCCCAGTAGGGGGCATGCAGGAGGCAGCCATTCAATGATTCACTCTCATCATTAGTGTTTTTATCTCTCTCTCCCTCTCCCTTGCTTTCTGGAATCAATAAAAAAGAAAAAAAGGGGGGGCAGTGGAGGTTTGGGAAAACACCACGTCTTGAAGGAGCTACCATAAGATTAAGATAGGATCATAATCAAACATTCTTGATGCTAAAATGGGAGAGGACGGAATTATAAAAAAAAAAATGGTAGGGGGACAATGAAACTCAACAGTGAGAAATGCTTTAGAGACTCAAGTAGAGGTAAAGAGTGAGTAAACATCATTGAATTGGGCCACTAAAGGGCCATTGAAAGTCATCAAGAGAGCTGTTTCAGAAAGTCCCCTGGGGCTGCTTCAGATTCTGGCTGGGAAAGGTTTTCAGATCAATCAAGGATGCAGCCTCTCCCAGCTCAGACCCTTCTGCTGGAAGATCACTATTTATCTGATCAGTTCATCCATGGTCACTCTCCCCTGAGAAATTTTAGATCTTGTAGGTAAACAAAAGGGAAGATAAGAATTTTTCCCACTCAGACCAGGAAATTCTGTTTTCTCCCAGGGGTCACCCCATCAACAAGTGCTTGTTCAGCTTTTTCTGTGCTTTGCCTACTGGCTGAAAAAACAGCAACACATAAAAACAAACAAACAAAAAATAGACAACACTGTTTCCCTCTCATGGGTCATAGGCTCTATTTAGAGCACAGAGACTCACTCAGATAAAAGAACTGTAGATGGTGAGCATGAAGAGTCGAGTGATAGAGTACATAATTCAGATGTGTACTAGAAAAGGCTCATGAGAGCTAAAGTAGGTGTGGGAGCCCTCTAAAAGAGGTCTAGGTCTAAACTGAAATGTGAATGTATTATGGAGTGACAGGAGAAAAAAGGTGATGAGGGCAGGGGGAGAAGTGTTGTGAGAAATAAGGTTGGATGTGCTTCGCCAGAGACATACTCCCGTATTCCGAAAAGAATTCCCCGTTTGTGGGTGAACATGAACTTCTTTTGCCTCAGCTCTGGCCACTAACAATAAGTAGGATGAGTTTGGGCAAAGCCAGCTTCCCTAGGTCTACATGGCAATGATAAATGCCTTAGATCAGTGGTTCTCAACCCTTGGGTCGCGACCCCTTTGGGGGTCAAATGACACTTTCACAGGGGTCACATAAGACCATCAGAAAACACAGGTATTTACATTATAATTCATAACAATAGCAAAATTACAGTTATGAAGTATGGTTGGGGGTCACCACAACATGCGGAACTGTATTAAAGGGTCAGGGCATTAGAAAGGTTGAGAACCACTGCCTTAGGTGATGGCATTGAAGACTGCATCCTATAGGCACAGGGGGCTTTTGAATCACAAAGTGGAGCGACTAAGTAAGCAGTGACAAGCCTTGGGTGATAGACTTTGTGTCATTCATTATTCACTCAACTAAACTGATTCACTCAATGCACGTGCCTTAGGTATTCAGGTTTTGGAAGGGAATATGACAGACCTCATGACAAGTAAGACAGACATTATACATCTAATCGCACACTCAATTAATTGTTCCACTCCTTAATATGGCCCACCAGGGTTTGCATTATCTGATTTCCATGTACATCAGCCTTCCATGGGCAGACCTCCTTTCGTTCCATGGACATGCTCTGCTCCTTCCCAGCTCAGAGACTGTGCACTTCTCTCCCTCTTCCCAACCTTCCTTCTCCTTCAGATTTCTTGACATCTAGTTGGGGTCAGTTCACCCTGCTCTCAGCATCTTATGACACTCTGTTGTAGCAGTAACCCCAAATGGAAATACCTATTAAGCATGTAAGTTGTTTAAATGTTATGGTACCTTGCTAGAATATACAATCCAAGAGCAGAAACCTTTTCTTCGGACCATTGTAACCTTCAGACTTAGCCTAGTGCCTGTCCATCATGAGCCAGCCGTCAATATACATTTTCTAAATGACTGGTCAGAGGTATGTAAAAGCTATTTTCAGAATGTCGGTCATGGGCAGCAATTTATTCTCATGAATCTCTAAGTTTCTGTAACAACCTGTTACAGGTCTGTCTTCTCCAGGTTTCTCTCGCCATCGCTGATTCTATTTTTATATACTTGCAAGTTCTTTAAGTTATCTCATCAATGTCAGACCACAAACCAAGTGACATCATCTCTGTCCACTGTCACCAGGAATCAAAGGCTTTTCTTTTTTCTTTATTTTTCAGTTTATGTATAAAATCAGGAGATGAACAGGAAAGCACTCTAATAGGGGCGTTAATTGCAGTACAGAAATAACTGGCAATTATGCTCTCTAAGTGAACTTGACTCTGTGGCTGGTGTCAGGTTTCACTAAAGTGCCCTGGGCCTAACTGAGACTAATTAGGCCTGCATTAAATATTAAAGCTTTCTGACACCCAGGTTTGGACAGTGACAGAAGAGAAGAAATCCTGTAACTTAATCTGTACCCAATAGGAGTAATTTATGTTCACTTCTTATAACAAAAGAAAATCCAATTATGTAGCTGGCTGGAAGATATATTTAAGGAGAAGTTAATGCAAAAAAAAATTACATAAATACATACACACACAGTACATAAAATAACAAAAATGTCAACAGATAATTCCTATTTGCCAGCATCTACATCAAATGCCTGCTGATTGTTCTTCCAAAACTGTGTTTGCATGGGAAATTGCTTTTTGCCTATAAATGGGTTTCAGTTAGTGTAGCGCCATGGTCTGCAAACTGCGGCTCATGAGCCACATGCCGCTTTTTGGCCCCTTGAGTGTGGCTCTTCCACAAAATACCACGGCCTGGGCGAGTCTATTTTGAAGAAGTGGCATTAGAAGAAGTTTAAGTTTAAAAAACTTGGCTCTCAAAAGAAATTTCAATTGTTGTACTGTTGATATTTGGCTCTGTTGAATAATGAGTTTGCCGACACCTGGGGCACAGAGTCAGCATGGGTGTCTAGATGGTCAAACTTCAGCAATGCCATTTTCACATGGGAAAGAACTATTGCATGTAGATCTCTCTTACAATCCCTCACAGGACCACCGCTTTGTGTTTCTTAAATTACTCAACTTGTAAAGGGGCAACTTGCTTTTTCTCACAGTTAAGAAGCAGCTCAAGGTTAAGACATCTGGTCTACATCCCCACTCTGTCTCTAGCTGGATGTGTGGTCTCAGATAAGTTACAGAGTTCCCTGGGCCCTTCTGATCTCTTTTCCATAAAACGCATAATGCACATCTCTGAGAGTGCTGGACTTTTGTACAAAGGTAGAAGAGCTGGGATAACATATACCAGATAACATAACATCACCAGATTCAGTCACTGTTAATTTGTGACGGCTCTATTTCATCTCTCCTCCTCCAGACACACATTTCCTAAAGCAGTTTCCCCTCCCTAGATCATTTCATTCATAAACATTCCATATGTACATTGAAAATATGAGTTTGCCTTAAAAATAGTGACATCAAAATAAGCATTAATATTGATTTCTAAATAAAAATGGTGTTATTTTGATGAACAAAATATATAGGAATAAGAGATTTTAAAGGTTATTACTGTTGGGTCAACCTCAGAATTTATTTTCCTTATTATATATTTATGGTAGAATATAAAATCCTGATTGCATAGAAAATGTTTTCACATACTAACAGCCATTCACCAATGTGCCTAGCAATATGCAGAATGTTTATCATGTAATCAGGATTGGCAAAAGAACCTGATACTGCCCATTTCACTAAAACAAGTTAATTTAGCAGCTAAAGTTAAGAATTGTAGTTTTCTCATTTTGTTAATGTAGGATGGGGCAAAAGTAGGTTTATAGTATAGAAAATAATGCAATAATTAATAAAAATACAACAAGAAACTCTACGCTTTGCATACTCACAACAGTAAACCTACTTTTACCACACCTGTATACAATTTATAACACTTGGGGATGTATGTTATTCATTACTTTTGTCATTATTATAGTTTTCAATAGATCATTTGAGGTTCCCCCCAAAGGCCTACTATAGGATTCTTTACAGAGTGTATCCTCAATAAGTACTTATTGAATAAAAAAATGAAAAAATAAAAATTACATGTAATCAAATAATTATGAAACATGAAACATCTACTGAAAACTTGCAAAGTAGTTCTGAAAAGCAATGGAATCCACTGAAAAAGGTCTTAGAACAATGAAATAAATAAATCTAATGTATATCATTATTGTCATTTTATTACTTTCTATTAAAGCTAAGTTACTGACATACACATATCCCCTTTTTCTAAGAAGATAAGGAGAAGCTAGAAAAGAAGTAGCAAATGAGATTGTCCAGGAGAACAAGTATAAGAAGATTATATTGCAAATAAGAGACCCGGGTTCCAGACCCTCCTTGGCCATCCTTGACTTTAGTAACCTTAGTTTGTCATTTCCATCCGCTGGACCCAGGAAGACAAAGTAACTAAGGATTGAATAAGAAAATAGTCCCGCCTCTTTCAGTTCTCCATTCTGTGAGTCTCAGTAGATGGGTGGCGGGAACTAATTAAAGAGGCTTAAAGAAGGTACCTTATTGGCTACAATAACTTTTCGGTAACATCCTAAGGACCTGTCTGAAAACTTGGGCACAACTTAGGGTTGGTGTCAGCCTGTCTCTCCAAATTGGGCCGCTGAACGTGTGTTAAAAATAATTAGAATGTGGGGGTTCTTTGAGCTCCTTTAGGCGGTACAATGATTTCTGAGTTTGCTGGGAGCCAGTGGTTTCCCCATGAAAGGGCAGAGTAATCAACTCGGAGACCATTACCACCCTCTTCCCTGGTGTGAGTGTGGCAGCCTTCCCAGCCACACTTACTTATTTTCTGATTTTCTTCCCCCACCCCCTCCACTGAAGCACAATATGAAATTATAGAAAAGCCATTTTCTTTTCTACCCAATGGCAGCTGGTTGCCATGGGTTACAAGAGTCTTAGATTTTACTGACTGAAACCATTCCAGGAGGGAGGAGCCAAAGAAAAGTGGGAGAGGGAGGCTGTGGGACCAGGCCTACCACAACACCTCCCTCTTCTCCTCCAGAAATGGGGCTCTGGGATGTGTTAGTACTTCTGAGGCCTGGCCTGAAATATGAACTTGTCCTGAGGCTAGGTAGTTGGGGAAGGAAGTGGCCTATAAGGTCCCTGGAGAGATATTTCAGAAGAAGAGATGACTAAAAAAGGTCACAGCATGTTGGAAGGTGAAAAGCACTTCATTAAAGAAGGAAGCTCTCCCTCTCTATTTCTCTGCCTCTCTTTCCTCCTCCCATTATATTAATATTTTAAAATAATAGTAAATCAGATTGAAAATCAGTGTAGTTTTTGATTTAATGTTGAATTTCTCTCACATCCTCCTACACCCCATAAAGCTCATCCAATGTGTTTAAATTCCTAGACTGATAGGGACCTCATTTTCTCCTAAGCACACTCATTCCATTGTAAAGTTATTTGCATCAACATTGAAAATGAAGTCTAATATTTACTGGATAATTGCAACATATTAGGCTTTAGACTAATTATGTTCATTTTATCCTCACAACTAATTAATGAAATTGATATACGTGATTCGCAGATGAGAAAAGTAAGGCACAGGGTCATATATCAGGAAACTAGAGGGGCTTGAATTTAAATCAATGTTTGAAGGATTCCTAAGCTTTGCTCTTTAAACTGTGCTATTTTGCCTATTGCATGCTGTCTCTTCTCCTCTCTCTTTTAAAAGATATATCTGTTACTACAGTTTTATGTTTTTATTCCTCACCCTTCCTGGTGACCTCTTGTGTTTTCTCCCTTTGTAAATGTCTTCCTTAAATTATAATTTCCTGAATTGTTTATTTATAAACTCATAGTCCAGGTCAGAGGTCAGCAAACTCATTAGTCAACAGAGCCAAATATCAACAGTACAACGATTGAAATTTTCTTTTGAGAGCCGAAAATTGACCTCTGTGCAGGGGCCAGGAAGTTTCAATTGCACTGTACTTTTCAATCGCACAGATATTTTGTGGAAGAGCCATACTCAAGGGGCCAAAAAGCCGCATGTGGCTCTCGAACCGCAGTTTGCCGATCACTGGTCTGGGTTTCCTAAATCCCTAAAGCAGGAATGGGGGATGGCTGGCCTTCAGGCCCTAATAAGGCCCACTAAATCATTTGGTCTGGCCCTGCCAAGGCATTAGGGGTAAGTTAATTACCTCGTGACCAAATATAGCAGGCTAATTTTTAAGTTAATAATTTTATATGTCCTGCAATTGGTGTTATAAATATCCAAATGGCCCTTGAAAGAAAAAAGGTTTCCCCTGCCCTAAAGGAATAGTCTCTTTTCAATTCTTCATATTCTACTTCTATTAATTCATTCCAAAGCAAATATATTTTTTCTGGTTTCCATATACTGTATATTATTGAGCCAGCTGAAAGCCCCAAGCCTATTTTGTCCATGCTGAGTTTTGCCCAGCCTCTATATCTTTCAAGTGAATAGTGGAAGGTGTTTACATTTCTACATATGAAATTTCATCTAATTGGTTAGGTTTTTCATTCCAGGTTATGAAAACCTCTTTAGGTACTCATTTTCCCCATGCAATGCATTCGATTTGACCAATAGATTATGACTTGACCCATGTCATGAGTTAAAATATAATGGTAATTATAAATAATGTAAACAAGGATACAATCTCATGTGTAGAAATCTAGAACTGACATGAGTCATACTTTCTCCTTCCAGATTTACTAATCAATGGATATTGGAACAGGGAACAGAAGGAAGATATATTTTGAGAAGAAGATTGGCTAAATATACAATCAGTTTCCAGCTGCACAGGTGCTGAACTCTGAACCAAAGCTGCCAACATCAGAACCTCTACTGATGCTGACTCTGTTTATGTAGTGGTAAGTATGATTTCGAGTACTTTACAAATCAGAAAAACATTCATTCAACTAGCAGATAATTAATAACACCTACCAGTAGATGTTAAGAGATTTTTTTTTTAAAACCAATATATTACACAAATTTTTATTGTCTTTGTTGCCCTGACCTCATGGAATTTACAATGTAATGAGTAGATAAAAGTAAACGCCCGAATTGAATGTGATAAAAAACATAAAACATAATTGGGTTTTAAGATGGAGAAGAGTAGATGGAATAATTTAGATTAATAATTACAGAATGCTTTTCTGAAGGGATACATTTTGAAGTGAGACCTGAGGGATATGCAGTCTTATTTGGGCAAAGAATGGGAGGGAAATTGCTTCTGGTAGAATACTTTGAGAAAGAACAGGGCGGGAGGGAGGTAAATGTAAGGAACTACCCTATCTAATAAAGAGGGAATATGCTAATTAACCATCACTCAGTCACAAAGATGGCTACACCCACAACTGAGGCCAAGTTCCCGCAAGGAGCCTTAAGGAGCAATCAGCAGGGACCTGAGGCTATACTCTCCCCAAGCCCTGTGGGGCTCGACAGAGGATCTCAAGGTGCACTTCCCATCCTGGTGCTGCACTAGGAGACCTCAGACTGCACCCCCCACCTCGGAGGGCTTGACAGGGACCTCAGGCTGTGCCTCCCAACTTGGCACCAGGCTGGGGAACCTCAGGCCATGCCACCACCTGGTAGGGCTTAATGGGGACCTCAAGGTGTCCTTCCCATCCTACTGCTCAGCCAGGGGGCTTCAGGATGCTCCCCCGATCCCAGCGCCAGACTGGGTTAACTCAGGCCACACTACCTGCCCCAGCACTGGGCCAGGGGACCTGAGGCTGTGCTCTCCTGCCTGGCAGAGCTTGACAGGGGACCTCAGGCTGTGCTCCCCACCCAGCGGGGTTTGATGGGGAACTTCAAGGTGCACCCCCAGTACTGGGTCAGGAAAACTCAGGCCATGGCCCCACCCCCCCCACCCCCCGCCCAGCGGGGGTTGACAGAGGACCTGAGGCTATGTCCCCATCCTGGTGTTGGGCCAGGGTACCTGAGGCTGCAGGACCTCTGCATGGCCAGGTTTGTGGGACCTCAGGCCATCCTCCTCACCCAGCGGGGCTTGAGAGGGGATCTCAGGCCATGTCTCACACCTGGTGGGGCTTGACGGGGGACCTCAAGGTATGCCCCCACCCTACCCTGGTCTGGGCTGGAGGTCCTCAGGCCATGCCCCTACCCTGGCACCGGGCCAGGAGACCTGAGGTTACATCCCCTGCTCAGTGGGGCTTGACAAGGGTGGGAATGGCCGGGTCTAGATCTCACAGGATTTTGTGGGTGGGTGGGGACTTGACTCTGGGTCCCATGGTGCATCCCAGACTCTGACAGGATAAAGGTTTTCATATACATTTTACTAATTTTCTTTCATCTCTGATACTTCTATTATAGAGAAAGGGCAAATAGCAATATTAAAGTATTTCTTCTAATTAATCCCCTTTTAATGTGTATGCATTTTGTGCACCAGGTAGTGTAAGAGGACAGAAAGGGTGAAGGGCCCTGAGGAGGCAGGTGCAATTTAAAGTGTGAAATGCAAACAGGGCCAGGTTACATAGGGCTGGGGGTAATGCATTTGTATCATAGTGTGAGATTAATGAAAATCTATAGAAAGGTTTAGGAAAAAAGATCTGATTTAATTAGATTCCTATTTAAAGAAGATAGTTTTGGCTGTGATGTAGACATATAGCTTTGGCTGTGTGTGCCCTAACTAGGGATCCATCCCACAACTTTGGCATATCTGGATGACACTCCAGCAAACAGAATATAAAGAGATCCGTTAAGAAGTATTGCAGGGTCAGAGATCAAGGGAGAGATGGTGAAGGCTTACATTTGAAAAGTACAGTGGAAGAGTGGGCAATATTGGGAGCTACTTTACAAGTAGGATCTATAAAACTTGGTTCAGGATTACATGTAAATGGTGGATGAGGAACACGTCAAAACTTATAAAAACCTAATAATTATTTTTTACCTTAAAGAAGGTATCTGGCCTTAGCAGTGAGATAATATAAATTTATATTAAGAGAGATATAAATCTAATGAGATTTGGAAAGCTCAGAAGGATCCTAGTTTGTACTGGAGGATATGAGGAAGGCTTTATAGAGGTGGTGGTATTTGAAGCAAGTCTTAATATATAGCTATATTGTAGGATACAGAGATAGAAGAGTGAGTACAATTATAACTATACAGACATATAAGTACTTCCACCTCTATAGATTTTTATGTAGTCATGTTTTTGGCACAATAAAAGAATGCCTAAAATATGTCAATAATTTTATACTTTTTGATGCTACATTTAATGTGTAAGTAGATATTCATTTTTACATATTTTATAGAAAGTTAAATTATAACCTTTATGTACTGAGTACTGTGCAACCTTTATAAATAATTGAACCCATCTTGAAATTAGTAAAATGTACATGAAGACCTTTATAAATAATTGAACCCATGTCCTGGTTGGGTAGCTCAGTTGGTTGGAGTGTTGTCCGAATATGCCAAAGTTGCATGTTTGATCCCTGGTTAGGACACATACAAGAATCAACCAGTAAATGAGTAAAAGTGTGGAGCAATAAATCAATGTTTCTCTCTCTCTCAAAAAAAAAAGAAAATCAAATTCATAATTGCAACATTTGTCCCCAGCATTCTATGGATTATTTTTTCTTTATACTATCTAATGTAATACATATTATTCCTTTGCTTTTATTTGTTTCTAACACTAGAATCCTAAACCCTCTCAAAGCCAAAATTTCCATGGTTTGTTTTTCTTTATATTATCTGACATAGTACATATTGTTTCTTTGCTTTTATATGTCTATACCATGAGAATTCTAAACCCTGTATAGGCCCAAGTTTCTTTGTTCTGTTCCCCACTGGACCCTGAGCACCTGGGTAGGAATCTCTATTCAGAGTCACTCAGTGGGAGGAATGAATTTGAAAAATGGATGATTCTAAACCCATGTTCCTCCCATTAACCAAGGCCTATCAGTTATTAATATTATTGATCTAGTTTTATCAACTCAATCCATATTTGATATTATCCCGCTTTCTTTTTATTACCCACCAGTCACTCAAAAATAATGTATTGACCCATGTGCGAGGCTCCACAGAGACTGAGAAGACATACAAGACAGACTGTGCCCTCGGGAGCAAATGATATATTTGAAGACACATGGCATAATTTTTGAAAGGTTAAGTAATACCAACACAGTGATATAATCAATATCACAAGACTTCATTAAGACAAAATTGAAGTGCCAAAGAGAACAATAAAGGTAATAAATATTATGGGAGATAAGAAGACATTATTGAGGATTGAATTGATCTATTTTAGTTTCATAAAGGAGAAGAACTTTACCAACATAGTGAAGATAGGTAAGATTTTCTTAGGTAGAGAGAAGATATAAAGATAAGCCAGGCAAGAGACAAGTAGCAGCAGAAGCAAGTGAGTGAATCAAAATAAACTGGAGGGACAATGTACAGAAAGGACTGGCTGGATCAGGGAAGAGAAGGAGGGGTGGGCATCGTTTCTGGGATACCATGCCCCACTTGTGAGAACTGGGATGTATAAAATGAGGTTTCCACAAACATCTTGATATTAAGTGCTGACATGGGATGACCTACAATGTTTACCTACTGGATTATGGCAAGATAGGTGAAGACAGATACCCCAACATTAGATATTAAAGGATAAGGAGCACTTTTTATTTTAGTGGGAGACTTATAAACCAAAGGTCAGAAAGATTCTCTGTTCTGTCAACGAGGGTCTGGGGCCTGAACAATTTCTTGGAAGCATAATTGATTTAAGTCTCGGGGAAAGATCTTGTTTCCTTGCTACTCTAAAGTGCAAGTGTGGGGACAACTTGGAAAGAGGTTGGAAACAGGAATATTCTTGTGTTGTTGTTTTTTTAACAGTGCTATAAATGTAAAAATAATTTTTAGTTCACGGACCCTATTAAAACAGGTCATGGGCTGGATAAGACCCACCAGTCATACTTTGCTGATCCCTCAAATACACCATTATTGAATTAATGGTTACTATGAATATATACTATATAATGTCTTTTTATTATATTGAAATTATGCTGTTGCTATTGTCATCATCATCTTCATCATCAACACCATCATAATTATCACTGACGCAGGGGATAGGTTTTCAAATATCAGGGCAGCAAGGCTTGGGGAATTTAGACAACGGTATCATTTCATATGTTGAATTATTTGTTACTGTGTGACTGGTGTTTTTCCGGCCACTGGGAATTCTGGGTCATATTCTGAGATAGACTGCCTCAACTATAGTTTGGAAATAAGATATATAAAGAGAATTCATTTCTGTTTCATGCATCATCTGACACTTTATGCGTTGTTCCATTGTATTGGTTCACTAAGTAACTGCCTCTAAAAGGGAATGGCATTCTGCAAATGCTGTCTGTATTGTCAAAAAATAATTTTTAAATTCTCTGATTATCATTTTTGCCTGAGAGGTTCTTCTTTTCTGTCTTTGTTTGCCATTCCCCAGGGCGCCCTCTTTGCACTCACTATTTCCTGCTGAAAGAAAGGTCCATTTTCCACTTTGCTCAGGTGAAAGGGGAAATCACCATGGATTAGACTCCAGCCTGTTTCACTCTTATAATTCCTGGTGTTGGAACTGGTGCAATGGGAATTGCAATTATTTATCGAGAGGCTCACAAAACATTAGCACTGATAATCAAGAGGGAGAAAAGGACAGGTCTTTGAGATTAGGGAACTGCTCAAAATTTTGGCGCAGGACTCTTTGCAATATTGACTAATGAGCAAAAACCGGGAAAATAATTTTAAAGATGTAAACTACTTGTTTTTAAATTCATGTGAGTGTTGGTCTCATTTCATTCTTCAATAGTTTCCCTCCTTCCCAGAAGCAAGGTTTACTTAAGGAGTGGATGAATTCTGTAGCATTTGTCTAAAATGATAGTTCTTATTATCGCTCCAAAGTTATGAAGTATTTTTGAACTCCCACTAAAATGTTAAACGTAAAAAATTCACAATGGTTTTAAAATTGATTTGAGGTCCCATTTTTCTATATTGTGCCTTGGAGTCAAAGGATCAAAAACTAACCAAAAAGGAAAAGCAAGGCACCGCCTGGGCCTTTTGGTAGTTGAACATGTGCGTTTGAGAGATAAAGAATGCAGCCTAGTAGAAGGCTTTCAGTAAAAACAGACAAAATAACACCAAACAAACACACATGCACACACAGGAAATGGGTCAGACCGATTCTGATGGAGCAAAAAATATATAGGCAGGGCCTAAAATTTTTATTTTGTAAATGTCGTTTAAAAATATGTTCAGTGTAGGTGGGCTACTCTTAACCTTAAATACCTGCTTCTGTAGAAAAGAGAGTAAGCATGGTTTTATAAATGTCACATCACATGTTCACTGCATCAAGCTTATATTGATACCTAGTTGGTGATATCTTTTATAAAGCAAATGAATATTTTAAAGTGTTTAGTACCAGCTCTATAATTTATGTGATCTTTAAGGATGGCTTTCATTGAAGAAAACGTTGCTCAGCTTAAGAAATATCTGAGCAGTTATCACTGGTGACGAAGCAGCTAATGTCAGCATGGGGAAGGATTGACCTGGGCATGGAGCTGTGTAGGGGATGATGCTTAAAACACAAGCACTGGAGAGCAAGGAGGCTTTCTTGAATCTTTGTCTTTATACAGGCTCTTTACTCTGGCTGAAATCTCCATTTTGTCTCTATTCCATCTGTAATGTTCAACCTAAACACATCCTTTCATGCTTATCTCAAGCAATATTTCCCTTGCAAAGCATTTCCTCCAGGTTGATTTATGTCTTTCTTCCTTCTTTTACGTTCTATTAACAACCAGTCCATGATTCTATCATGTCTGTGCTGTGTCTGTTGATTTCCTCATTTATTTCCTCTCCAGCCCGCTTCCATGATTTTTAACCAAATGTGTTATGTCAATTTTCACTGAAGAGATGAATGAATTTAACATTGGATGATGAAGGAATTCCTCAGGTAGTAGTCTGAATACAAGCAATATAAAAAATAATTCCTATTAGTGTGTGTGTGTGTGTGTGTGTGTGTATGGAAAAGTCCACATTTTATCTATTCCCAGGGAAATTTAAAACCATAGCTCTAAAGTTGTGTTTTGACAAACTGAACAGTGATATAAGCAGAGTTTGCACTCATCACTTTTCTATCTTTATAATACCTTTTTAGTTTCTCCATAAAGTTTCTTAGCACTCAGGTCTTCTTCTTCTTCTTCTTCTTCTTTTTTTTTCCCGAAATGATCTTTCTTTTCACCTTTTCCTTTTTTAAAAAATAAATCTTTATTGTTGATATTATTACAATTGTTCCTCTTTTTTCTCCCCATAGCTCCTCTTCACTCAGCTCTCACCCTACTTGCTGCTCTTACCTCCCCACCATTATCCTCATCCATAGGTGTATGTATGATTTTTGTCCAGTCTCTCCCTTCATGCCCCCTCACCACTTTCCCCCTGAGAATTGTCAGTCCACTCCCTTTCTATGCCCCTGATTCTATTATATTCACCAGTTTATTCTGTTTATCATATTTTTATTCATTTGATTTTTAAAGCTTTTTTTAAAAAATATATTTTATTGATTTTTCACAGAGAGAAAGGGAGAGGTATAGAGGGCCAGAAACATCAATGAGAGAGAGACATTGATCAGCTGCCTCCTGCATGCCCCCTACTAGGGATGTGCCCGCAACCAATGTACATGCCCTTGACCGGAATCAAACCTGGGACCTTTCAGTCTGCAGGCCGACCCTCTATCCACTGAGCCAAACCGGTTTTGGCTATTCACTTGATTTTTAGATTCACTTGTTGATAGATATGTATTTGTTGTTCATAATTTTTATCTTTACTTTTTTCTTCTTTTTCAAACTCTTCTTAAAGAGTACCTTTCATCATTTCATATAATACTGGTTTGGTATTTTCTTATGTGTGAAGCTATTTATCTGCCCTTCAATTCTGAATGATAGCTTTGCTGGGTAGAGCAATCTTGGTTGTAGGTCATTGCTATTCATCACTTTGAATATTTATTGCCACCCCCATCTGTGGTGCATAATTTCCGTTGAGAAATCAGATGACAATCATATGGGTGCTCCCTTGTAGGTAATTAACTGTTTTTTCTCTTTCTGCTTTGAATATTCTCTCTTTGTCTTTTGCTCTTGGCATTTTAATTATGATGTGTCTTGGTGTGGTCCTCTTTGGATTACTTTTGTTTGGGCTTGTGTGTGCTTCCTGGACTTGTAGGTCTATTTCACTAGG